>JAJIBD010004574.1:0-63206 GCA_021461705.1 Cryptotis parvus | reverse complement strand
AACAGAAACTTCAGCAAGGAAGAAATTCGAATGGCCAAAAAACATATGAAAAAATGCTCATCATCACTAATCATCAGAGAGATGCAAATCAAAACAACAATGAGATACCACTTTACACCACAGAGACTGGCACATATTCAAAAGAGCAAGAACAACAAGTGCTGGCGTGGATGTGGGGAAAAGGGGACACTCATCCATTGTTGGTGGGAATGCCGGCTGGTACAGCCTTTCTGGAAAACAATATGGACTTTCCTCCAAAGACTAGAACTTGAACTCCCATTTGACCCAGCCATACCACTCCTGGGAATCTACTCTGGGAAACCAAAAATACGCAGCGGAAACACCATCCCTACTTTTATGTTCATAGCAGCATTATTCACAATAGCCAGAATCTGGAAGCAACCAGAGTGCCCGAAAATCGATGGCTGGATAAAGAAGCTTTGGTACATCTACACAATGGAATACTATGCAGCTGTTAGGAAAAATGAAGTGATAAAATTTGCCTATAAATGGATGGACATGGAGAAGATTATGTTGAGCGAAATTAGCCAGAAGGAGAGAGACAGATACAGAATGACTGCATTTATTTGCATGGCATAAATATATATGTACATATTATGATACCAATATCCAAGGTCAAGTGAAACATATATCAGGAGGTCTTGTCAAAGGTGGAGATTATCACAAACGTGTGGGAGTCAGAGTTTAGGTAAGACAGAAAATGGAACAGGGTGCTAATAATAGTCGAGGGTACTAATGCCAACCTAGAACTGAGCATTAAATGGAGGCAAAAGGATACACATGACAACCTTTTAATGTATGTTTTGTAATCCATAGTCTGGAAGGGAAGGAAAAGAGAAAGAGAGAGAAAGGGGAAAGAAATAAAGAACCTGCCATGGAGCAGGGCTGGGGAAGGGGGAGGGAACCGGGGATGTTGGTGGTGGGAGATGGGCACTGGTGGAGGGACGGGTGCTGAAACACTGTGTGACCAAAACCCAAACATGAACTTTTTAATTGTATATCTTTTTATTTGTATATCTCACGGTGGTATAATAAAATACTTAAAAAAAAAGAATAATGCGTTAAAGACAGATTGCAGACTTATCCACAAGGGGAATATTTAAGGGTCCCCTATTAAGTAGAATAAAGAAAATACACATTCCAGGTTGAGATGCAGGAAAATCCCAGAAAGAGAATGCATTGTACTTTCTTTTGCAAAGTTGGTTACAGAAGGTTTCCCCAAATTGCTTCCACTTGGGGCTTGGATGTACAAAGAAACTGTTGCTAGGGTATTGTCAAGGGAAAGAACTTTGAGTTTTTGGTGGTATAATTTCATTTTATTATAACAGCTCTTTTTTCCTGTTAAAGCTTCTCTTCTAAGGGTGTCCACCCATCTCTGGAAAGCACCTGTGCAGTTAGAATATTAGGCCTGTTCTTACATACAGAGGCTACAGTCTTCACGCTTTTAGGTTACACTAGTCTGGTGACAGAATATCTTCATTTTTTGATTTATTATTTTTGGAGCATACAATAATGTTAAATTTTATAGTATTGATATACATTACAACTTCCTTAAAGTTCCCATAACCCTCCACAACTGTCAGAACATCTTTCAATTACATCTTAATTTTATTACTTCCTGAGAAACTCTTTGCCAGGGGACCCCATTTACCTGTTGCTTCTATTGGGACCCTATTATACCATCCAGGAAGGTATGGGCAGGCAAATGCAAGGAATGCTATTGTGCTATGTTCTGAATATTGGGTATGTATGTTGATTCATTGCCCATCACTTTTTCAAATAATGGTGAGTACCCAGAGAACCAAATAGATGAGTGTTATCTTGCCCTGGGATCCTCAAAAGATGCACAAATGACAATTGAGACAATTGTGCCACAGAAGGGCCATGCGTAGATAGCTGGGTGCTGACCTCAAGACTCTCTGGCTAAAAAGAGGAGCTTGTATGAAGGTATAGAAGCAGAGATCCAGGGGGCCAGAGCGATAGCACAGTGGGTAGGGTGTTTGCATTGCACACCGTTGGACCCCGGTTCGATTCCTCGACATCCCATATGGTCCCCCAAGCACCACCAGAAGTGATTCCTGGAGCAAAGAGCCAGGAACAACCCCTGAGTGTCACTGGGTGTGATCCCCCCAAAAACCCAGAGATCCAGAACTTCAAGGGCTTGAGGGAACCATTCCAGGAAGATCAGGAGCCTAAAAATCTAGGTTGTGTGTTTTGGAAGATTGTATCATTCTGTTACTCATCAAGGTTGTTGGCTTTGGGGACTGCAAGATTTTGGGACTCGAAATTATTGCTAGTAGAAGGAGCATCTCTGCAGAGAGTTGCAGAGCAGCTTCAGGAGAGAAAGGAAAACTATGGACTTGGGAAGGAAATGTGCTTAACACAGATATGCCTCGAGTCTTCCTCTTCCTGTCAAGTATGAATTCCTCTAGGTTTGAAGGCACTCAGTTAGGGTCACAATCCCTTTACCTGCTCTTAGCCTATTCTTACCAATCGTAATTATCCTGGAAGGTGGGAACAGAGTCTCTGTGTGTGTATCTCTGTGTGTGTGCGCGTGTGTGCAAGGGCCTGGGAAGAGGAGGCAGTGTTAAGGGGATAGGAAGAATGGGAGTGATGTGGCTCCAGGAGCTGATTCAGAGGATATGACACTCTCAGGGTCCTGCCCAGCTGGTGGAATATAAGAATTCCCAATGAGGATAGTGTCTAAAGTCAAGTGGGCAGCACATTAGTCTATTTGGGGGAAACTTAAAAAAATCCCAATGGCCCAATGCCTTGGTCCTACCCAAGGATACGAGGGCATAGACAAGAAATATGTTGTGTTTTATTTTTGTTTTGGGCATACAACCGGCAGTACTCAGGACTTACTCCTGGCTCTTCACTCAGGAATGACTTCTGGAGGTGCTCAGGGGGAACATCTTGGATGCCAGAAATTGAGCTCTGGTTGGCAGCAAGCAAGGCAAGCACCTTAGTCGCTGTTCTGTCTCTGGCTCCATAGACAAGAAATTTTTGAGTCACTCTCTTTGTGATTCTCCTGAGCATCCAGACTGAGGTTGGGAAAATGCATGCTTTTCCTGCATCCCTTGCATGCTTGATTTTTTTTTTATTTTTGGTAACACCCGGCAGTGCTCAGGGGTTACTCCTGGCTCTGCACTCAGAAATTACTCCCTGGCGGAGCTTGGGGGACCGTATGAGATGCTGGGGATCGAACCTGGGTTGCCACGCAAGGCAAAAGCCCTACCTGCTGGACTATCGCCTCCTGCCCCTACGTGCTTGATTTCAAATGTGAGCTCTGGGTCTTTCAATAGACTTCCTGGAGCAGGGGCCTCCTTGTTCTCTCTCCTGCGTGTGACTAAGCGGTCGAGTGACCATGCAGATGCTGGCTAAGGAGCAGCCAGCACCTGCTGCTATAAATCTGGTGCAATTTCATCATCTCTTTCCCCATGTGTCTTCAGTGTCTCTTAACTACATCTGGAGGGAGGTCTCTATTAGTTCCTGCCATATTGGACGTGCTGGTGTCATAAGGAGACAAGTCCTGGAGTGTCCTTGGGGCTCTTGCCCTCTGAATACCGACTTCATGAGTTACTGTTAATGTATAGAAAAAAGATGATGATTGTCTTTGATTGGTTGTGACCAGAGCAATTTTTCACATGTCATTGTTTTCTTTCATTTGGGGTTGGAAAAGAGTTTGTCAATGGAGGAAGGTGGCAGAGTTTGGGCCATACATTGTAGTATTCAGGGGTTACCCTGGCTCTGTGCTCAAGGATCACTCCTGGTAGGGCTCAGAGACCCTTATGTGGTGATGAGGATAGAACTGTTGTTGGTAAAATGCAAACTAGGCACCTTAATATTTTAATATCATCAACTTTCAAATAAATCACTTTTATAAAGGTCAAAAAACACTTTATTTTTTTTTGTTCATTAATCTTTTTAATTTATTTTTTTAAGTATCTTATTATACCACCGTGAGATATACAAATAAAAGATATACAATTAAAAAAGTTCATATTTGGGTTTTGGTCATACAGTGTTCTAGCACCCGTCCCTCCACCAGTGCCCATCTCCCACCACCAACGTCCCCGGTTCCCTCCCCCCTTCCCAGCCCCCTCCATGGCAGGTTCTTTATTTCTTTCCCTTTCTCTCTCTTTCTCTTTTCCTTCCCTTCCAGACTATGGATTACAGAACATACATTAAGAGGTTGGCATGTGTATCCTTTTGCCTCTATTTAATGCTCAGTTCTAGGTTGGCATTAGTACCCTCGACAATTATTAGCACACTGTTCCATTTTCTGTCTTACCTAATCTCTGACTCCCACACGTTTGTGATAATTTCCACTTTTGACAAGACCTCCTGATATATGTTTCACTTGACCTTGGATATTGGTATCATAATATGTATATATATATATTTATGCTGCACCTCAAAAGAAACAGTGACTAAGATACAAAAGCAGTCCACAGAATGGGAAAGAATATTCACCCAATACCCATCTGATAAGGGGTTAATATCCAGGATATATCAGGCACTGGTAGAACTTTTACAAGAAGAAAACAAACAACCCCATCAAAAAATGGGGGAGAAGAAATGAACAGAAACTTCAGCAAGGGAAGAAATTCGAATGGCAAAAAAACATATGAAAAAATGCTCATCATCACTAATCATCAGAGAGATGAAAATCAAAACAACAATGAGATACCACTTTACACCACAGAGACTGGCACATATTCAAAAGAGCAAGAACAACAAGTGCTGGCGTGGATGTGGGGAAAAGAGGACACTCATCCATTGTTGGTGGGAATGCCGGCTGGTACAGCCTTTCTGGAAAACAATATGGACTTTCCTCCAAAGACTAGAAATTGAACTCCCATTTGACCCAGCCATACCACTCCTGGGAATCTACTCTGGGAAGCCAAAAATACAGCGGAAACACCATCCCTACTTTTATGTTCATAGCAGCATTATTCACAATAGCCAGAATCTGGAAGCAACCAGAGTGCCCAAAAATCGATGACTGGATAAAGAAGCTTTGGTACATCTACACAATGGAATACTATGCAGCTGTTAGGAAAAAATGAAGTGATAAAATTTGCCTATAAATGGATGGACATGGAGAAGATTATGTTGGGGGAAATTAGCCAGAAGGAGAGAGACAGATTCAAAAAACACTTTAAAAGAAAAGCCCCTTCCAATGGAATGTTCTTTCAGTGGGGGAGTTTTCGTGAGGTCTGCAGAGATGGTCAGAAAAATTCCCAAAGTCACTGGAAAGGTAGGAAAACTGGGGGAGAGAGGAGATTTACATCTATAATGGACAATGCTGCAAGGTTGTTGTTCTCAATTTTGACTGCATGTTCGAATCTTCCTGGAAACTTCAAACAAACCAACAAATCCCTCAAATCTCAGGTTGCCCCCACTAGAACAAACTGTTGAGTCTCAGAGAGAGTAAACCTAATTTTCAGGTTTTTTTTAAACTCTCCTCTGATGATTACAATATGCTGCCAAGGTTAAGAACCACCACGTGAAGGGATAAGTGAAGCTTAAAAAGGAGCGTGCCCCAGTCAGTTGCAAGGAAGGGATAGTCATAGACAATAGCTTTGGAATGTAATTGTTAATCCAACTGGTTCCAAGAGCTCAGCTTAGCCTTAAGAAACCCATGGCCTAATGCCAAACATCCCTGCAATCTCCAGTTCATGAGGCTCTTGCATCACAAGGTCCCGGGTGCATGTGAGGGCTGATGCTGCGCAAACCCAGCTTCTTCTGTGCCCCTTTGTCCAGGGAAGAAGAGAAGAAGGGATTTCAAGATCACCCTGATTCTCTAGGCTTCCGATGATGTTATTTTTCTTTTCACTTTATGTGTCATACCCGGCATTTCTCAGGGGTTGCTCTTGGCTCTGCACTCAGGAATTACTCCTTCAGGTGCTAGGGGGAGCATATGGGATGCCAGGGATTGAACCCAGGTTGGCCACATGCAAAGCAAATGCCCTGCCCTCTGTACCATTGCTCCAGTCCCATAGGCTGCCAGTGATCTGAACCAATGATTACCAGAGAGGACCAGGAAGTTGCCAGAGGTGGGGGGGGGTCTGATCCTTTTATAGGGGGTTCGCTGAGAGAGCCCCGCTTTCTGCCTTTGTGGTTCTACAGGGAATCAGAATCCGAGTAACATGAACAAGGCAGAGTTTCATGTTCTGAAGTAAACAGATGGGGTCTGTTTGATAAGAAATAAGCAACCAAATGGACCCACTTGAAAAAAAAATTTGTTTTGAAATAATTTATACTTACAAAAAGTTGCAAGAATAGTGCAGAGAACTCTGCAAACCATTCAGCCAGATTCAGCAGTTGTAATCTAGTTCTGTTTTTATCTTTTCCCCTTTGCCCTGAACGCTTCAGTGTGGACTTTCTTGTGAATTAGGACATTCTCACACATACCTGTGACACCGTGGAATGATAAAGATCCACCAAGTAAGAAGAACAAAGCCTGCAATAGCATCTAAAGAGTAGGGGAGTTTTTTGGCAGCGATATAAAGGAGCAGGGGAATTTTATGGTGAAGTATGAGGGCCAGCACGGGTGGCTGGCCTGGGGAAGCTGGAGACTGGCCACCTGGAAGCAGAGATGCAGGGGCTTGGTTAGGAGTATGCATTTGACTTCGCTTGTTCCTAAATTGCAAGCAGAGACAAATATGAGAAACTTCATTGATGAAATCTGCCTGTTTGTGGCTAATTGTGATAGAAGTTGATAGTTTAGCTGCTTTGAACATCGTTAGAGATTGTCATCTATATCCCTGCAAGTCTAATTTATAGCCAGCTGACTTCCTGGCTGCCTGTTTCAGGGAAGGGTCTGCTTTCCCGGGCAGGTTACTCGTTACAGTTCTGTTTTACTGTATATTCTGTGCAGGCATTGTCTCTTTGTGTACTGTCTTGTGGCCGACTCTGATCAACTTCAGATGTAATGTCAGCGTAAAACGCTGTGATCTAATATACAGGCTATGCTTAAATGTTGCCAGTTCCCCAATCCTCGCCTTCATGGCAACCCCCACCTGCCTCAACCCAAAATTTCCCTGTCGTTTCTGTCTTTCCTGATGCTGATGTTTTGGGAGTGCCTGTTAGTTTGTCATGGGGCCCCCCACACCCTCTCTCAGCTTACTGCGAAAATGTTGTTTTCAGAGCCTGGACCCTACTCCTTGAGTTCCGTACTGGAGACTCTGGGAATTGTATGGGTTTACGCAGGTCAGGTAACCAGATAACCAGCCCTTCAATGAGAACACAGCAAGTCACGCCTACATGCCAGACAGATGCAAAGCTATAAACCTCGGCACTGTCCTTTAGCAGTTAATCCTTTGCTAGGTCAAGCGAGCCTGTGAAATATGTCTTGGTTCCATTTGTGGAAATATGTTCTTTCATCAGCCCAATCTCGTTTGCATTTGATGTGTGCAGAAGTCACTCCACACCCCCTCCTCTGCCTTACCGCTCCTTCTTGCCTCTTCCTCCTTCTTTTTCTCCTCCTCACTTCAATAGCCCCTCTCTGCAAACATGCCAGAAAAATTTTTCAGGCCCAGAGTGAAGGGTTGGCGAGCTGTTTTCTGCAGGAGTGAATGGGTGCCTGGCAGCCATTTGTCCCAGGACATTTGGAGTTGGCCTCTGTTCTTTAAGAACATCAAAGACTAGAGCAAGATTTGTTTGTGGCCTAAATAATTTTAAGGATAGACCTGTCACACTGGAAGCATTCACCTCTCAGTCAAGCTGCTGTGAAAGTATGATTTCTGGCTCCATAAACCACCTGGATTGTAGTTAAAATCCACCTTCCCCCCCAATTTCATCCCCTTTAATATATATACTGAGAAGTAACAAGTTTTTATTTTGAGGGACTAAGATAAATTTTCTATGTATAGTGGTTAAGATTATGGTCTTAAATATCCAGTTGTAAAAAAAAATATCCAGTTGTCTGGCTTAAGTCCTGTCCTTTTTTATCAGGGCAGATTGCTTAATCTCAGGTTCTTGAGCATTGAAACCTGGCAATTTCAGTTGTTTTATAAGGTTAGTATGAGGATTAATTGTCAAGATAAATCGTGACATTGAGCCTAGTGCTTGGCAAACAATAGATCCTCAATGAATCTTAATTATGATCATTACTTGATCGCTACAGTAATTCAAACTCATTTGTTGAACTCATGCATGGCCGCCATAGAAACCATTCGGATTTTGGTGTTACAGGGGTGTGGTTTTAAATCCTGGCTCTGCCCGTCACTGGTTGGGTGTGGCTAGACATTTGGTCCTTCTCTGAGTCTCCATGCCCCTCGATGTAGACTAGGGTAATTATCTCTTCTTTGCAAACATGTCATGTCCAGCGGGAGACCCCGCAGGCGGGCGCGAAGCGAGTGCCACTGCTGATTATCTTTGCATGCATGTCTCCAGCAGGAGACCCGCCACCCCCATGCTGTGCAGTGCAGAGTGCCACTGCTGATTATTTCACTCATAGTGCCATTGCTGAGTTTCATTTCTGCAAGAGAAAAGAGATTCACCATTTTGACTGGTCGGGGTAATGATGGAACGGGAATCCCTTAGGATCATTATTACTGGAGTTATTAAACATCTACAAGGATATAAAACGCCACTGTTTTTAGGACAGACTTTTTGCATTTTTTCCCCATTTAGACACAATCAAGGAAAAAGTGAGATATGGAAAAAATTTCATTTTGGAGGCTTTGCTTATATCTTTATTTCCTTGCAGTACCTCCAAAATAGGAAACCAGAGTCTTATTCTACCTTGTGATCCAGCCCCTACCACAATGTTCTCCTTCCCTGAGAAGCCCCGTTTTCTAGACCTTTCATTCCTCAAGGCCAGATTTCAATAAGATTTTGTGGCATTCTTTACACCTGTAAGGGAAAGGGAAGCTACATAGAAAAGCTTATTAGGGCAAAAGAAATAGTGGATAACTATTGACTAATGTTTCATCCTTTGTGGAATATTTTTTTGTGTGTGTTTCAGAGGCCTTTACTCTTTGAATACGAGATATATTAGAGTTATAGCTGTATAATGCATATAATACATATAATATAATACAATATAATGTAATTATATATTATAATACATATATTGTATAATATATAATGTAGAACTAGAGGCATACAAGGTTTGTGGTCCTCATTTTCCTCTTAACCCCAGGACCCCACAGCCAGCAGCAGAATTTGAGGTAGAAGTCAGGTCTCCTGATTTACAGC
The DNA here is from genome assembly GCA_021461705.1 of Cryptotis parvus. Taxonomy (NCBI): domain Eukaryota; kingdom Metazoa; phylum Chordata; class Mammalia; order Eulipotyphla; family Soricidae; genus Cryptotis; species Cryptotis parvus. The sequence goes on along the minus strand of JAJIBD010004574.1, from coordinate 53,975 downwards.
CTAGATTTCTTCCTGAAAAATGAATGAGTCATGAAGGGAATCATGAATTTTATAGGGACGCCAAAGAAACAATCTCTCAATCCCTCAGTTAGATTCAGGCACCACATGTGGTCCCTGGACATGTGTACATGGTCCCTGTACTAGTAAATGCACCTTCAGGCTCAGTTAATGAGAGAGGAGAGGATCCAGAAGCTCCTTCTTTCTAGCAGGGGGCTGCTCAGGGTCCCTGGGGCATGGCAGGCAATATCTGTGAACCCTGAGAAAAATGTGGGAACTGAAGAAAAAAGGAGAGTTTAGTTTGTGAGGGGGATCACACCCTATAATGAGTCATGAAGGGAATCATCGGTTCTAAGGTAGGCGAGTTGGAAAAAGAGCTCTGGCGAGATAATGAATTTCGTGCCTCCTTCTCCCAATGAGTCAGGGCTGAGAACTGGACTGTTGCCTTAAACATCAGTCACCCAAAAGTGGTAGGGAATCAGCCAGTAACAGCTTAGGATTCCTTCAGGGGAGTGCATTTTATATTGCCATTTTTAAATTTAATTTTTGAGTTGATTTTATTTTCCAGATTAAAAAAGTTTGGTTAATTTGTACAGCAAAGAACAAATAGAGACTAAGTTACAAGAAAGGTCCATTGACTTGCAAAAGTCAGGCAATCCATTGCACCTGTATTAAGAATAAACTTTCCTTGGGCCTGGAGTGATAGTACAGCAGGTAGGGCATTTGCCTTGCACACGGACAACCCGGGTTTGATTCCTGGCATCCCATATGGTCCCCCAGCACTGCTAGGGTGTGATTCTTGAGTGCAGAGGCAGGAGTAAGCCCTGAGCATCCCCTCACAAACTAAACTCTCCTTTTTTCTTCAGTTCCCACATTTTTCTCAGGGTTCACAGATATTGCCTGCCATGCCCCAGGGACCCTGAGCAGCCCTGCTAGAAAGAAGGAGCTTCTGGATCCTCTCCTCTCATTAACTGAGCCTGAAGGTGCATTTACTAGTACAGGGACCATGTACACATGTCCAGGGACCACATGTGGTGCCTGAATCTAACTGAGGGATTGAGGGATTGTTTCTTTGACGTCCCTATAAAATGCAAAGCAAAGATGTGAAGAAGGAAATTATTGGTGCTGTATAAAGACCAAATCGTTAGCTTGATGAAGGGCAGAAAGAGCCTTGGGGAATGGAATCTGATAAGTGTTGGGGAGTCGCTGGGGTCCCCAACAGTATCAGGACAGAAGTTCTCTTCTACCTATGAGGCCGCCAGAGGAACGGATGAAAGTTCACGAGTCCAGCACAGTTCCAAAGAAGGCTTTTAATAGTACAAAAACTACCACCACAATCCAATATTATGTAAGAACTCTAGTTCTGGTCAGAACTTAGACCATACAAGAAAGCCCAAGTCTCCCACCAAAGAGAGAGGGATCTCACCTGAGAGGAGTCCTACCCAAAAAGAAGGAGGGGCAATTGCCTCAAATCAGTCCCCTTATATACACCAAAGTAATCCTAACTGTTTTGACAGGGAGGGTCCTGTCAACAGAGAACCCTAAACAGCTTCTAGATAGTAGAAGAGTGTAGAAGGGTGGTGCCACACCCTATTATAGGTATAAACAAAGGGTTTTGCCAAGGACTAATCCCTTCCTCTGAGATTATCTCTTATGTAAAACACTGGAGATAGGGGGCTGGTATAAAGTAATACATCTTAATTTCATGGGCTTCATGTAATCTAAATGGTACCCACGAGGTCCTTATTTATTATCCGCACCAGGGTGATTTTGAGTATCTCGATCTCTATATACTGAAAGGGTCACACTCGCCTGCATGAGGGCAAACTAGTATGATCCTTCCTATAATCTTAAACAATAGTCTCAACATAGTCAGGGTGGTAGTCTCCTGGTAAATTCAAACTGCCCCATACTGGGTGCAGTGGGTATAAAGAGGAGCTGTGCCCAATCTAGATAACATAGAAGTCTTAATAGATGTATAATAAGTCAGAAGTTATTCAGCGTCAAGGTGACTTATTGTAACTGCCACACCCTCTATCAGTGTTTACATAGAAGAGAGATCTCATTAAAATGAACCTGGGTTTAAGAACATTTAAACAGATTAAGCTGTGAGCAAAGCTCACAAGCTAGCTAAGCCTGTCATCCAACAAGTAAGGAGGAGGTATTAAGTGTGGATGGAGGAGAGATGTTGATTAAAGAAAGATCAGAGAAAGAATAGGTGACCCTTTCCAAGCTTAGGTGACTTCCTGAGTAAGCTACTTTGAGGTGAGAAATATTAGTTTGGGTAACAGCTGAGGAAGCAAAGGAGGACGCTCTAAGACGGATGGGAAGTAAGGAGGAATTATTATTCTGCAAGACAGAGTTGGGAAAAGACTGCTGGAGTGAAATTCACCTATGAGTCTTTGCAATGACCCCGGATTGAAAAAACCCCAGGTCTTTCCCCTTTGAGGAAATTCAAATGTCCAACATCCATAGAATGTGCCTCTTTGGACCCACTCTTTGGGGGTAGAATTAAATAGTTCACAATCTTAATTTACAAAGAGGTTATATTTTTTTTTCTTAATTTCTTCTTTCCAAATAAACCTTCAAGCCGCAAAGAACACACAGACCTGGATCTGATTCATAGCTAACTAAAGCTGAACTGTGGGAGTTTAGTGCCCGTAAATCAACCTTCCTATCTGAGCTTCTCAAAGAAAACTTCCCAGGCAGTGGCCTCAGCTGCATCCACACATGCTGACCAGCCTTTGAAATTCTGTCTGCAGATAATGGCAGTCCAAGCAGCCTGTTTCCCCTGGAGCCAGTTCTGTTGACTGGGACATCCTCCACAAGAATCAACCCCTTGTGGCTGCCAATGTCTTCCTTTTGGAGGTAAAACTAGAGTATTACAGCCCATTTTACATGTTCACTAAAGAGGTCTTTCAACTTGCAATTGCTGTAGATAGTGCAGGATTCTGAATTTAGGACTGTAAGGAAGTTTCGTGGGTCAATTTAGGATGCTTGCTTGGTTCAGATAGATTCACCCCGGGAGCACAAAAGTGGATTCAGACCAGAGCTTAGGGGTTCATGAGAATTGTCTGGAAGATTTGCATACAAAACTCAGATGCTGTAAGAAGTTAGACTTTATTGGACAGCTTGAGGTCCAGGTCCTTCCGCGGTGTCTAGGGATCCCCTTCTGCTTGTCTACTATGTCGCCACCCTGTCTCTGGTGCTTGGTCCAGATTATGATGTTTTGAACCTGTCTCTCTCTTGTCTGCTTGCTCCAAAGTACAATGGCCTGGCTTGTCCCTGTGCTATTCTCTGTCCAGAGTTCATGTTTCTGGTCTTGGGTCTATAGATGGAAGCCTGTCACGGTGTGTCCTGTTGCCCGGGCCTGCTACTCTGTAACCTGTTGCCAGACCTCTCCAAGCCTGGACCCCAGTGGCTCCCTATCTCCTTGACCTTCCTTAGTCTCTGACCATAGCCACATGCTTGTGACCGTATGAGAACCTCTGCAGTCCTGCTGTCTGCCTGGGTGTCGGTCAGGGGACATAGAGGGCAAGGAGATCATTGTCTAGCTGGGAGGACTCCTTTAATCTCCTGATATTCCCCACCTGCTACTCATCCTGCTATTCATTCTGCTATTCATCGTGCCATTATCATTTGGGGTTTTTCTCTGTCTTTTGGTTCACACTTGATGATGCTCAGGAGTTACTCCTGCTCTGCAGTCAGGAATTACTCCTGGTGGTGTTCTGGGGACCATATGGGATGCTGGAGATTGAATCCAGGTAGGCTGCAGCAGGGCAAACACCCTACCCACGGTACTGTCACTCTGGCCCTGCCACTATGTATTTTACTGGGGGTGAGACTTAAAATGACCAGTTAAATTAACTAGTGTATCTTGTGCCTTCCCTCCCATTACCATGGTAACATCACCTCTACTTAGGTTTTTTTTTCTGTGCTTGATCTTTTCTTATGTTTTTTTTTCCCTAGCCAGATTTTATGTTATAAACAGTGGACTTCAGATAGGGGCTAGTTTGGGGATGCAGAATGAAGTGGGTGTGTGTTAGTTTGCTAAGTTGTGTGTTGAAATCAGAGTTCGGCCATTAGGGATTCATAGCAGCGCAATAGATTGTGCCATCCCTGGTTCATCACAACTGTGTGCCCCACCCCCAACATGGACAGGGTTGCTGGGATACAATCACTGTATCACCGTATCACTGTCTTCCCGTTCATCATCGATTTGCTTGACCGGGCACCAGTAACATCTCCATATGACCTGTCTCATGCAAGTAGAGCCCAAGGGCACCTGCTTGCTCCAGGAACATAAAGAGCCTCAAACCATTCCATCAGGTCATGGGAATGAGGTCTATACTTGTTACTGGTATTTGGCATATCAAATACAACACGGGTAGCTTGCCAGGCTCTGCCGTGTGGGTAGCATACTCTTGTAGTCATCTCTAAATCCAGCATTTGTTGATGAACTGCCAAGAGGCCGCGTGGAGCCGGGCTGTGATAGGCTGGTCTGCTGGGTGGAGTTCTGATGAGGGGGAAGTCCGGATGTGGAAAATGGAGGCCCCCATGGAGTGGGGGTCATCTGAATTGTTGCGAGGCTCTGCTGGGGTGGCGGGCCAGGGCTAGAACCTGCCATCCCTCCCAGGCGCCTCGTGAGCGGCTGGGCACAGGGAGAGCCAGTAGCAGCTCTGCCCCATGTCTGTGAATCTCTGGATCAGCATACCTGGGCCGGATTTAAAAATTCAAATTTTAAATCCAGAATACAATCATTCCTGTGTATTTCCTTACTGCCATGTCTACTTTGATGCTTTCAAGCAGAGTTAAGGAGCTATGGCAGAAGCTGTGCATCCTTGCCAAATCTAAATTGTTTTCTATCTGATCTCTTACTGAGAAAAAAGAAATCCCATTCCTGATAAGGCATTTCTTTTAATCGGTTTGGTATAGTAACAAAATGCCATCAACTGGGTGAGTTTCAAGCAACACAGATTTATTTCTCACAATTTTGGAGACTAGAAGTTCAAGATCAGGGTTTCCAGCATGATCCGGTGAGGACCCTCTCCTAGTTTGCAATCTCTTTATGTCCTCATATGGTGGAAACTGGTAAGGGTTGAGGTGGGGGCTTTATTTATACATGTTGTTTTCATTGCATGCTGGGGATGGAATCCAGGGCCACACACATGTGAGTCATTTGCTCTACCATTGAACCATAGCACTGATTCTTTATTTTTATGAGATCATGACTCCCATTCCTGAGGACTCCTCCCTCCTTCTTCAGGACCTAATCACCACTCACAGGCTCCATCTTTTAATGCCCTTTCATTGGGCATTAGGATTCCTATATATAAATATGGAGGTGGTAAGTTAAAATATTTAGGTAAATTTTATATAATCCCATTTGTTTATCTTTGCTTCCATTTGCTTGGTCAGTGGTGTGTCGTCTTTAAAGATACTTTTAGTTTTGATGTCGTAGAGCATTTCTCCTATGTTTACTTCGATGTACCTTATAGATTCATGCCTGATGTTGAGATCTATAATCCATTTTGATCTGACTTTTTGTGCATGGTGTTAGATGGAGGTCTAAGTTCATTTTTTTACACGTAGCTGCCCAGTTTTCCCAGCACCATTTGTTGAAGACTCTTTCTTTGCTCCACTTAATATTGTTTGCTCCTTTATCGAAGATAAAGCATTAGTGTCTGATTAATTGGAATTGGAAAGGGAAGTACTGAAAGACAGATACTTTATTTCATTAAAAGGAGATTTATAAAATTTAGCATAAAAAGGGACAGGGACCAGAATATCCTTATAGCTCTAGGCAAGAGGAGCTTATATATATGTATATACATACATATACACACATATGTGCTTATATATTAACCTTTATCAGTGGGATGAGTTAATTTCAACAGTATTTCCATTCCATAGAGCCCTACCAGAGTCATATGTCTAATCTTGGGTAGGCTAGGGCAAGGTGCCTTGATTCAACAAGACAACACTTAGTGAAAGAGAGGTAATTTCCCAGAAGTAAATAAATGACTATTACAAAAGAAAGGAGAAATGGATTCTAGACAAGCATTAAGCAATAAAAGTCTGCTAGTGGATTAAATAGCTCCAAAAACACATGCTCTCATGTTGAAAGTCCCATGGGGTCCTGGGCAGACCGGAAACATAGGGTCCTGGGCAGCCCCCGTCACTCTCCCTGTCCCGACCTTCAGGGCAGCACCCATCATGAAGTCATGGCGCAGCATCTTCCTGCCGGGACCCTCTTCCGAGTTTCCCGTGCTCTGCTTGTCCTGGTTCTTCCCACTCTTCTCTTGCGAACTCCGCCCATGCCCCGCAAAAACGCTGATGAAGTCTTTCTTGGAAACACTTGAGATCAGTTTAGCACGTTTCCTAACGGAGCCTCTGCTTCTTTCACCTTCTCAACCACGTCTTCTGATGCTTCTGAACAGCGTTAATAACTGCACCACGCCCCTCGTTGCGATCCTCTGAAGATTTCTCCCCGTTTCTTTGTCTTTGACCACATCCGGCTTGACTCTGCACATCATCTCCAGTTCCCGCTTCTTGTCGCTCTGTGCTCTCCTCTCCAGTCTCTCCTGCTTTAACTTCTTTTTCCTTCTCCAGCTCTTTGTTTTTAACCAGAATGGTGAATTTGCTTTTTGGGAGTTTTCTGTTAAGGATTTTGGCCATGGCGCCGGCCCAGCCCTCGTTTGCTCCCCCAGCTACATTCTGCAGCATGTTCTCGGTCATCAGAGGCCTGAGGCTCAAGTTCCTCCTCGTCATCAGCTTCAACTGCTTCCTGGACAGAAGGAGGGGGGTCGTCTTTCCTTCCAGCAGGGTCTTCCAGCTCCGACGCCACAGCCCTGCCACCGCTTTCATCCTCTTTTTCTTCTTGAGCGAACTTTTCAGCTTTTTCCCGGTGCTCACACATGAGTTGTGAGCCTCTGGAAATTTTTAATATACCAAGTGGATTAAATAATTTGTATACCACTTGTATACCATTTAACCTAGAAATTTTGCCTCTTGGCATTTGTCTAAAATAAGTAATAGATGGATATATATGTACTTATATAGGAAATAACAATAACAATAAAATAACAGGAGATGAATATATATGTACATATATTTATGTTAGAAGTATTTAGTGCTCTTTAGAGAGATAAAATATTGGAATTTATTTAAATATCCAATGTATTAGGATAGTTAAGTAAATGGTTTAAAAGGCAGTATATTATAGTTAATCAACTTGGATTCAGGTCCTAGTCCCCATCTGATCAGTTGTTCAATTTTGGACCAATTATTCAGCTGTTTATCTTTAAAGTGTAAGCAAAATTTGTATTTTCCAATCTTCCAAGATTGCCTCCATTGACATCTCTTTTCTGTTATTTATAACTTTGTGTAGTTCCCTTCAATGTTGTAGAATCTGACCTATATAACCAGTGGGATAATATAAAAATGATGGAGTTTGTCTTCTGAATTTAGTTATAAAGGATGTTGTGACTTCCATCTTCATCTCTTTGGGATTACTTGATTGGAGGGAATCCAGATATTGAGTTGGTTGGCCACTCAAGAAATTCTCTGGAAAGATCCACATGACACAAAGTTGAGGTCATCAGCCATGTGAATCAATCAACCATATTGAAGTGGATCCTGTCGCTTCAGGAAAAGCTCCAGATAAAATGTGCTAGATCAGGGCTGTTGAGACAGTGCAACTGGTAGGGTGGTTGACTTGCACCTCGAGTTCAACCCCAGGCATTGCATATGGTTCCCCAAGCACCACCTGAAGTAATTCCTGAGGGCAGAACCAGGAGTAATTCCTAAGCACCACCAGGTATGACTCAAAAAATCAAACCAAAACAAAAAAGTACTAAATAAAACTTGCTTATTCAAAACTCTGTGAGTAACCCTAGCCAGTACTAATCTTAAATCATTCACCCACAGTAGCTGTGGAAATAATAGATGTTTATTTTTAATTTAAATGATTAAGCTTTATAGTAATTTATTATGCACTATACAGGTAAAACTGGTAGAGTTTTTTAAGAATGAACAAAACTATAATGGATTACAGAATAGTTTTGTTAATATTACATTACTAAGTGCTTTGCAAGTACTTTGGAGTACTTGCAATTATAATAATGATTAATTTATATTAGTTATTAATATTATATCATTTATTCATCTGTTAAAATATTATGGGACAATATATTGAAAGGAAACTGCTAAGAGTAGTTATTTCTAGGGTGGGCCTATGACTGTGTTTTTGGTTCATTGTTTCCAAATTCTACAATAACTGTTTGACTTTATATTTATTTATAGTTAGAAATATCTTCAAAACATTTACAGAAGTATCACAACTACTACAAATACAGTTTATGTTTTGACTGAGTTTAGTAAACCGTCAGCTGAGAGAATGTGCAAAATACTTTCAGGTGGGAGAAGGATACAGGACCTTTGGGCTGCTTCAAGAACACAAGCCCCAGAGCTTATTGTAGATGGCAGGTTAAAACCCATGGCCACCTACTTAATGCCGGCTAATCTCGAATGGTCAAGATGTGTCTTGACATGAATGCAAGTGTAGTGGGATATAAAAAAAGCAATTGGAAAAAAAATAATTTGACATATGGAGATTTGGTAGAAAACAGTTTATAGTGAGAAATAGACGAGGATAGGAAACTATCACTTGGGAAAATCAGCTATTGAATATGAGTTACTTTGTATAATTTATCTTTCAAGTTTGCACAAGTTCTGAAAAGTAGGGTTTTTTAGATACGATAACTTGTTCTAAGCACTTTATGTATATTCTTTTTAAAAATACTTTATTATACCACTGTTAGATGTACAATTACAAGATGTTCATGTTTGAATTTTGGTTCTACAGTGTTCCAACACCCATCCCTCCACCTGTGCCCATCTCCCATCACCAATGTCCCCACCTCCCTCCGCCTTCCCCTAGCCTGCCTCTCTGGCAGGTTCTTTATCTCCTTTCTCTCTCCTTCTCTTTCTCTCCTTATCACTTCCCTTTCTTATACATTGTAGATTGTAATATATTCTAGAACATGATTGGTTCCAGTAGTTTGATGTACCATGTAGCCACAAGCAGCTGCACAATTTGGGGAGAGCCAGATGGCAGCTCTCCCCCTGTGTCTGAGTCTCTGCATGAGGGCCGAGAGCCCTGATGACATTCATGGGCTGGGCCACCAGGACTCTGGGATGGGTCAGAGCGGGAATGAGGACCCTGGCTCCATATCCAGCAGCGCCCAGTGACTTCTGCCTCCGAGACCCGCCTACCTGGGCTTGAACTCGTCTGCACTGAGCTGGTCTTGAGATCAGCATCTCTCTTGTGTGGGTTCTGATGAATTGTGGGATCCAGAGGGCGAAGATGTTGGCTATTATGGTGAGCAAGTCTCATGTGGCTGCTTCCGAGGCCCTACAGAGGTGATAGGTCCACTCCCAAAACTCATCTTGCCTCCTGGAAGCCTCATGGTCAGCTGAGCTAGGGGAGAACCAGATGGCAGCTCTCCCCCATGCGTCCGAAGTTTCTGCATGATGGCTGAGAGCCCTGAGGCAGTTCCTATATTCTTTATAATAATTCTCTACCCCATTGTATTGACTCATAGTATCTAATAAGCCAGGGCTCTTTGTCTAAAAAGAAATAATATCCGGTAGATTTATATACCACAAATAAGTTTTTTGAAAGATCTAGGCCTACCCTTGATCCTAAGGGGAAGCTACAGAGTTAAGCTTTGACAATTGATTCAACTTCCATAAATTCTCCCTTCTACAATGATTATGGATTTGAAAGGTTTTTATTGTCTTGGGTTGATTTCTTCCATGCTCTCTATTTTATCTGTTTAGTCTTGGCTCTCTTTTCTCCTTGATTTTTTTTGGTGGATAACAACCAAAATGGCTTCCACAACTCTGGAAATCCAAGGAATTCAGCAATCTCTATATATCAGCATCCGAAGTTCCCTCCTCATAGGAATTGTTCTCACTTCTGGGTCAACACCTGATAGTCATGACCTCCAAGAAGATCAGTGAATCATCCAGTCATGGGGCTTGGAGATGATTCAGCAAGATTGAAGTGGTGTCAGGAGTGCTTTTGGCTGAAGTTCTCCAAGGTACTGATTACACATTCAATTATGCAACTGGCCCTGAGGTTAGCATTGTGGTAAATCTGATTCTCACCAAACTAGGCAGTGAAGCAGGGATCTCACCTGGTAAAGCAAGATCTCCTGATAGAACTTGGGTCTTAGAAACCAGAAAAATTGTTTTTGTCAAGATGGTTATCTACTTTCTCTTAGAAGATGTAAGCTAGACTGAGGGGCCAACCTTATTCATACTTTTTTTTTAAAAATTTTTTGGCTCTGGCTTTTTGGGTCACACTCGGCGATGCTCAGGGATTACTCCTGGCTCTGCACTCAGGAATTACTCCTGGCGGTGCTCGGGGACCATATGGAATGCCAGGGATTGAACCTGGGCGGCACAGGCCGGCCGTGCAAGGCAAATGCCCTACCCGCTGGGCTATCGCCGCCCCCAACCTTATTCATACTTAACCTCTCAGTGGTATCTCTTTGAACCAAAGCCAGGCACCATTAGGTGAACTAGAAATAATTTTTTGCTATATTCTCTTGATCTACTTTCATGGTATGAGGGGAAAATTCTGGAGGATGAATCAGTTCTTAGAGTCCAACATTTAATAAATACCCATTCAAATGGAATAAAACACTGTCACCTGTTCTTGTGAGAAACATGAACTAGAACCAAATACTACGAGCTTGAAATCAAAATCAAATCCCTTCTTTGCTGCTAACTGATACCTTGACCAAGTCATTTAGCATATCTGAGCTCCAGATAAACCAATCAAGTGAAAGGGGTAAAAGGGAGGCCACAGAAGCTTTAATATTCTTCCATTTTCTTTAAGAAGGCTCTTTAAAATTCTTTATCTTTCACTTTCTATTCATCTATTTTGAATTGTTTCCCCATGTTTGCTATACTGCTATAGGCATCAACAATACATTATTTCTGCTTTTGGTTTATATTCTAGTGTGGAAGAAGGAAGGATAATAATAATACAAGGCAGAGACAAAGCAGAAAGCAAGTAGGGAAACAGGTGAAACTGAAGATAGTGGCAAGTGTTAAAGGAAGATATAAAACAAGAGTTATTGGTTGTATGCATGACTGCACTAGGTGGTGGTCAGTGAAGGAGGCTTGGGGCTCGGAAGGAGGTAATATTTGAGATAAAATTTGATAATAAGTAGATAATATTTGTTGAATGAATGAATAAACAAGGAGTCATAAGAATATCTGGGGAAAGAACATTGTAGGCAGAGGAAATAGTTAATTGAGTATCCTGAGCTGGCAATGACCTTGGACATATTTGATTAATAAAATGTAGGTAGTGGAACTGAAGCAAAATCAGAGTGAGTGTTTGTAGAGAAAAGTAGAAGTAACTAGGCCCTTGTAGGTCAGATTAAAGAGTTGGGTTTTCTTCTGAGTGCAAAAGAGAAACCATTGGCAGGGTCACACAATCTCATTTTCACTTTAAAAATATCATTCTGCAATGTGACACCACTTTCCATCCACCCGGAATGACTAAAATGAAAAGGATGATGCTAATATCAAATGTTATTGTGGATGTGGAGCAACTGGAACTCTCCTGCACAGCAGGTGTGAATAGATATTGGTGTCTGGCTTGGGAATCTGATTGGCCCTGTCTATTAAGCAAAAACATATCCTTTGAGACAGCAAATTCATTAATAGTGAAACACACCACAGATATGCACTCACATGTTTATCAAAAGATATGCACAAGGATGATCACAATAACCCAAAGGAAGAAACTACAAAAAATATTTTACATGAGTGAAACATGTGGGCTAGAAAGATAATACAGTGGGTTGAGTGTTTGCCTTGCATGTGTCCAACTCAGGTTCGATCCCTGACATCATATTATATATTCCCTGGAGCCCCACCAGCAGTGATCCCTGAGTGCAGAGCTAGGACTAACATTGATCATTGCTGGATGTGGTCCCCAAACCAAACCAAAACATGAAATAGAATATGGGCATAGTTGAATAATGTAGACATAATAAATGAAAAAACTATTACTACATATGACATGAGAATATTAATGCATTTCACAAACTTAAGATGAGAAAAGAGGGCTCTATGCCAGAGTTCAAGCTATCTAATTTTATTTACATGAACTTCATAAACAGCCACAATAATTTTTATTGATTGATAATCTGTGATTTACAATACTTTTAATGGTTTCTCATGCACACAATTCTACACAACTCCCATCAACAGTGTACTCATACCCTTTTACCAAAGCCACATACTTTTCTCTCTTAAATTGCCCCACACACAACTCAATTATATGCATCAGTTCTCCCATTATGTTGCCTTTGGACCTATGTTGTTGCCTTTCTATGTATCTTTAAGCTATACCTACTTAAGAGATCATCCCATAAGGAGAAACATTTAATCTGTGGTGTTTTAAGATGTGATAGTTATTTCCTTTGGAGAGTGTAATGACAGGAAGGAGGCATGCAGGAACCCTGTGTGTTCTATGGTGTCCCGTTCTGAATCTGGATAATGGTCCCGACAATGCATATGTTCAGTAACTTTCTCTAATTATCTCTGGCTTTCACAGGCCAAATGGCCTGAAGCCCAGAGAGATGGAGTGAAGAACATGGAAGAAAATTTATCCTTTGTCACCATGAAATCTTGTTCTATTTAGCATTTACATTCAAGTTTTCTCAAGAGTGTTGTTAGACAGCAATCCGGCCCAGGTATGCTGGTCCAGAGACTCTCCCACATGGGGGCAGAGCTGTTCCTTGCTCTCCCTGTGCACAGCCGTTCATGAGGCAGTCGGGAGGCATGGCGGGTTCTAGCCCTGCCCACCACCTCGGCAGAGCCTCACAACAAGCCAGACCACCGCTCCTCACTCCACGGGCGCTGCCATTTTCCACTTCTGGACTTCCCTCTCGTCAGAACTCCACCCAGCAGACCAGCCCATCACAGCCTGGATCACTGACACCCACCCTGCCGCAGCTTTTTCCTCAATCCGGCCCAGGTATGCTGGTCCAGAGACTCTCCCACATGGGGCAGAGCTGTTCCTTGCTCTCCCTGTGCACAGCCGTTCATGAGGCAGTCGGGAGGCATGGAGGGTTCTAGCCCTGGCCCACCACCTCGGCAGAGCCTCACAACAAGCCAGACCACCGCTCCTCCACTCCACGGGCGCCACCATTTTCCACTTCTGGACTTCCCTCTCGTCAGAACTCCACCCAGCAGACTAGCCCATCACAGCCCGGCTTGTGCGGCCGCTGCGCGGTTCATCAATAAATGCTTTATTTGGAGGTGTTTAAAAGAGTTTGCCTCCTGCTCGACAAGCCTGGCAAGCTTCTCATGTTGTATATGATATGCCAAATTCCAGTAACAATTATATTAGGTCATTCCCATGACCTAATATAATGGTTTGAGGCTCTTTATGTTCCTGTAGCAAGCCGATGCCCCTGGCTCTACTGGCATGAGACAGGACATATAGAGATATTACTGGTGCCCGCTCTAGCAAATAGATGATCAACGGGATGATCGTGATAGTGATCGTTGTTAGACAGATGACATGTATCCCTTTTATAGAAAAACTTAGTTTTGTCCCAAGGTCTCTGAACTTCCACAGGAAGAGTCAGACCTTAAATCCAGGTCCCTGAGTGTTTTGCATGAAGCTCTTTGCTGTCTCCATTTCTCCATGTTGCATCTCCAAATTGGATCAAATGGTCTCTAGAGCTCCCTTCTAACTCCACGACTTGGAAATGTTACATTTGCATTTGCAAATTTGAATCCTGAAATGAATCCAAAGAAGTATAGTGCTTCCACCATTATCTTTATTTATAGAATCTACATCTAATTATTTTTAAAGGCAATGTCTTTGATTAAGGGGATAAAATATAATAAAGGAAAGAGATTACACTTCCTTCATTAAAATCTGGGGGAAGAAACGGTGGTTTCCATTGTTATATTTTCTCAGTCCCACTTCTTGGACATATGGGATCATGTGTGATACATTTTTGTCCTAACCACAAAATTTTGTGAATTTTCAGTCACTGAATAACAAAATAAATCATCCTTTTAGATGAAAAGGAGACAATGTAGAATGCAAAATTGTTTCCTTGAACACTTTAAGAAAGTAAGCCTTGACCACATTCACTGGGACTGAGCCTTTATAGGAAAAGTGTGCTGTGCCTTTGGAATGAAAAATGGGTCACTATGGGATAAGGACCTTCTAGACACATGTCTAAGATCTATTTAGACCCTGTTTCTACAATTTCTGCTCCATATATCTAATTACTAAGCACTTCTCATCAGGCAAGTAACAATGACCTTTTTGATCATTGGAAAGAACAGTGTTTAGGGCAGCAAGAAAATGAGCATTCATGAAATTCCTGTTGGGTGGACCCCATGCAATCATTTTACATTACCTATCTCAGTGGAGATATTAGTTATTGTGCACCAGAAAGATCTCATGGGTCTGAAAGAAAACTTTGAGGTGGGAAATCATTGAAGGAAGTTGAGTGAGGAAGAGATTTGGCCAGACTGATCTTTTTAGAAAGATTAATGGGACCATTCCTTCCTATCTGTGGCTTGGATTGCCCCTTCAAATCTGGGATTGCCCCCTGATTCCTGGTGGCAGGAGAAAGTGAATGAGACAAGGTGCTAATGGACTCGGTAAGAGTAGTTCAGAGGGATCTTTATGTACAGTCTTGGTGAGCGATAGCTGCATCCCTTCCATTACTCTCCTGAAGCACAACCATCTCCTCCCTCTCCTCCTTTCTGATAACATTGCTATAGGAACTTTAAATTTTACAGACTAGAGGAAAAAATACAGCAGGTAAGGCAATTGCCTTGAATGCAGCTGACATGGGTTTGAGCCCCGGCATCCCATATGATCCCCTGAGCACCACCAGGAGTGATTCTCTAGTGCAGAGCCAGGAATAACTCCTGAGCATTGCTGAGTATGATCCAAGAAAACGAAACAAAACAAAACCCCCCAAAATTTAAGTGCCATTAAAATATGATGGTATATTTCACTTCTGCCTCTTGTTATTTTTTTAATGGGGGTCACACCTAGTAATGCTCATGAGTTACTCCTGGCTCTGCAGTCCCGAATTACTTATTACTCCTGGTGGTGCTCAGGGGACCATATGGATGCCAAGGATTAAACCCAAGTAGGTTGCAAGCAAGGCAAATGCCCTACCAGCTGTACTGTTACTCTGGCTCCAACTCTTACTACAGTTACTATGATTTCTTTGTCCTTTCTCTGTTCATTATAATTGCTGCCTCAAGAGGAGGAGGCAGTCAGAATTACTGAAACATAGTTTGCACAACTATGTCTTAGTGGGGTTGAGTCTTTTGGCCAGGGATCTTCTGTTACGTCAGATGATCTGTAAGGTCAGGCACATCTCAGGGTTCTTGGGGGTTACATCCAGAAGTACTGGGAGCTATGCCTGGATCAGTGTTAGAGGGTTGCTCTTGGCAATGCTCAGTGGACCATGTAGCAACAGGGATCAAACTGGAGGCTCCTGCATGTAAAGCATGTGCTTTCATCCCGTTGAACTATCTCCCTAGTCCAGAATTCTGCCTTTTGAAATAATCTCCAGTGAGGAGATGGGGATAAAGTTAGGTGATCACGGTCTTCTGTGATGGACTAAAAAATGGAGTAGCCTGTAACCTGGGAACATTTTCTATCATGAACCCCTGGAGTGAAGGGTAGGAAGAAGAGGACAGGAGATGGTCCTGACTCCTTATGCAGGAGCTAAGTGATGAAGAAGTTGACACAAGACAGCAAAAACTTGCATTCCTTTGTTTATCCCATTGAACATTCTTATTTCATAGGGGTGAGAATGAAGGTCCAGAGAAAGAGAGCACATTATAATAATAATAATGGTTTTAAAGTGCTAAGTACTTGCTACTTTATGGGTGTTACCCTTTTCATCCTCTCTACCCTCTCCCTAGGCCCCCTTCCCTCCACCAATTCCCCTCTATACGATCCAATGAGATCCAATGAGTATTAGTAACCTATGGCTACTATAACACAAACTTGTCCTAAAGTAACACAAACTTATCCTTTCACAGTTATGAAGGCCAGAATCCCAAACCAAGCCTGTCTTTCCTCTAGAGGTTGGAAGTGGCCATTCTTCCTTGCTGTTTCTGTGTTCCAGGGAATCAGCCTGGGCTAGTGGGCTAGCCCACTAGCTCCACTCTCTGCCCTTATCTTTCCATAGCCTTCTCTTCTGTACCTTAAATATTCTCTTACAGAGCATTAATCATGGGGTTTAGAGTCTGCCTAGATAATCCAGGATTATCTCTTCTCAAGATTCCTTATATAACTCCATTGGCCAAAGCCCCTTTTTTCTCCAAATAAGGTAATAACTTTTGGGAAACCACAGTTCAACCCACTGCAGCTTGACATCAGCATCAACTTTGTTTTACCAATTAGAACACTGGTGCTCAGAGAGGTTTAGCAATCTTCTCAAGGCCACACAGTCAGCAGATGGCTCACTGCAGTGCACAGTGCACCGTATTCAATAAAAGTCATGTCAGTTACAATTAACCCACAGATACCGTTTCCAATTTCAGCTATTTTTCTCTAAAAAATAAAAAATGGACTGGAGAGATAGTACAGTGGGTAAGGTCCTTGCCTTACCCAGCTCAACCTGGGTTCAATTACTGGTACTCCCAGAGCCCGGCCAGAAGTGATCCTTGATTGTAGAGCCAGGGAGTAAGCCCTGAACACAGTCAGGGGTGGCCTCTAAACAAAAAACAAAAAATCCTTGAGGAATATTATCTTACTTCCCATTTTGGAGATGAATAAATGGAGGGCCAGGTCCATCGTTCACTTTCTCCAGGGCCTCACAGCCTTTTGAAGAGCAGCGCTAGACATGTTGATTCAGTTTGAGCTCTCATCTGCTCAGACACTACCTACGGCTCCTTTGCAGGTGAAAGGTCTGTACACAGATCATTGTTAAAGGTATTTCCAGTGGTGACTCAGGCATTTTTAAAGAGGTTCTGAAGATGGGTCACTAAACTCATGGGGGTACAGACTATCTGTAAGCTGGCTGCTTGCAGTAGGACACACTCTTGGGTCCAGGAACGTTTGTCTGCAACTCACCTGGGGAGACCCCAAACCTCTCTGGGATCTTTCACTTCCTGGCTGGGGGCATCCTTGAAAATCCCTGCTGCCGGGCCCGGAGCGATAGCCCAGCAGGTAGGGCGTTTGCCTTGCACGCGGCCGGCCTGGCGCCAGCCCGGGTTCGATCCCCGGCATCCCATATGGTCCCCCGAGCACCGCCGGGAGTAATTCCTGAGTGCAGAACCAGGAGAAACTCCTGAGCATTGCCGGGTGTGACCCAAAAAGCAAAAAAAAGAAAAAAAGAAAATCCCTGCTACCTTTTGTCTCTGGCTCACACCTAGTAGTGCTTGGTAGACCATATGTGGTGCTGGGGATTTGAACCAGGGATAGTGGGATGCAAGGCAGTGCCTTAATTGCTGTACTATCTCTCTGGCCTCATGCCTTTGGGTTTGTACTTATTTGCTGATGACATCCGTTTCCTATTGGTCAGTCTGGCCAGCAGCTCTTTTTCTCTTGCTCCCTACATCTTCCCGTTCCACAGGCACACAGTGAGTCATTCTCTGTATTCCATCACCTGGTTTCAGTGTCCTCTCCTCCACTTTCACTGCTCACTGCTCCACAGGTGACCATAGCTTCGTATCCTCGGGTCGGGACAGGAGAAGCCATATATTTTTCTGGGTCTTCGGACACCATAGCACTCACCTTAGTATCCCTTTTCCATCATCCTCTTCTACACATCACTTTTCCCCTTCCGAACCCAGACTTTCTAAATATACCTTCTCTTAGGACAGAGGGCAGAGCACTGGGCTTTGCATGTCAACCCTGGCACCCTTTATGGCTCCTGAACCCTATCTGGAGTGATCCCTGAACACAGAGACAGGAGTAAGCTTTGGGCACTGCTGGGTGTATCCCTCCACCCCGGCAAAAACAAAATAAAAACAACCCCCTTTCCTTGGCTCCTGTGTGCCTGGACCATCTCTTATTCATTTAACGTATCTTTTGATTGCCTCTGGGCATCAGGTGCCAGAACCATAACTGACCGTCCTCACAGACATTCCATCTGGGGGTGGAGTGGGCTTCATTACCTCATATACGCAGCAAAGCAAGCAAAACACCAAATAATGATGGTGAACTGCAGAGAGGGGGAGAATGCAGTGATGTAGTGGGTGGCAAGGAGGTACCTGCCAGAAGGTTCTTGGGTGACAGACAGAGGGGATCCACCTGGTGCTGAGCAGATGGGAAGTTGCCAAGAGTGAGCCTCATGCCTGGACTCTGATTCAGTGAACACTCCAGGCCTAATGGTTCCACCCAGGGCGCAGGAATCAGGGATAACAGTTGAAGTGAGAATGATCCGGGCTCCCTCAAACCCATTAACATTCTTAACTTTGCCCTTCAGATAAGGGAGTCAAATCAACCTGGACCCTAAATGGGGATTAATTCTTACTTTCTTCTCAAACACTCCAGGAGAGATTACCATCTCAGAGGCTGGCTAATGGCTGCTCCATTTTCCCCTCCTTGTCCTTATCTGGAGTGTAGGTGTCTCCACCTTGCTTCCTTTCTTAGCTCCTTTCAGAAGACTTTGATTTGCCTTCTTGATTTGCCTTCTTGTCTCTGGTTGGGTGTGGGATGATGGGGTGTTTTGTAGGGTGTGGGGGGTGGGTGGTCCTGAGGACAGCTTCTGAATTTAAACACAACAGACTTCAGAGCTTGAGAACATGTTTCTTCCTAACTTACAACCCCCTCAGAGTCTGTACCATGTCTTCAAAGCACCATTTTCAGGACCGTTGTCTCATGGTAGGAGCATTACTGGGGAAATCTGAATCACAGACCCCAGAATTCAGTGAGATCAACCAGTGAAGTGAAGAGTAAGATGAGACTTGTGAATATCTTTAGGGAAAACAAAAAACCAAATTCCCCACATGAAGTGAATGACGTGGCATTTGAATAGGAGCCTAGAATTCCTATAAGATTGCGTGAGAGCTGACATTTCTAAAACCAGGGCCCCTCCCACGGGCACCCTCTGCCTTGATTTCTGCTTTTAATATGCTCCCTCTCATAGACGTCACCCCAAAGGCTTATGTTTGCAAGACCCAAAACGGATTTTTGTGGCGACATTTTGCTAACAGATTGCTTTCCCAGTATAATTACTGGAAACCCTGAGCTTCTCTTTACCCTAATTCCCTCTTGACTGACTTTTTTGGGGACACATGTTGGACATTTAGGAAACTGAATATGAAATCATCCTTTTTTTTTTGTGTGTGTGTGTGTGCATACTCAGTGGTATATGGGGAGTACCCTTTGCTCTGTGCTCAGGGATCACTCCTGAAAAAGCTCAGGGAACCATACACAGGGTCAGGAATTGAGCTACGGTTGACTGCATGCAAGGCAAGCATCATACTCATGGGACTATCTCTCTGTGGCTCTATGAGATGATACTGGGTTATAGGGGACCTAATTTCAATGGGAAACATAAAAAGGGCCTGCTGAAAAGAAGCCTTGTGCTAATGGAGACAGAGGTGGGTAAGTTAACTACACACCATGGATTTAACATAAATTACATACATGCAGCATAATTTTCTAGAAGTCACTGGATTCTATAAGAGATTGGAAATGTAGAACCTGCCATAGAGGCAGGCTATGGGTGTGGGGAGGGAATCGGGGACATTGGTGATGGGAAATGGGCACTGGTGGAGGGAGAAGTGCTGGAACACTGTGTGTCCGAAACCTCCAAACATGAACAATGTAATTGTATATCTCACAGTGGTATAATAAAATATTAATAAAATAAATTTAAAAAAAGAGATTGGAAATGAGTTATACTTTTAAGCCAGTGGTTTTCAGTCTCTGGTCCATAGACCAGTGTGGGCCTATGGATATAAAAAAGAAGAACCACAGCCTAGTGGAGCGTAGTCTTGCTGACACCCCAAATTTAAAGCACCAGAACTATGAGAGAACAAGTTACTGTAGGTTGAAGACACCACATTTGGGGGTCCTTGTAAGAATTCTGGAAGGTCTGTAGAATATCTAGGTATTGGAATAGACTAGAAAGGTCAGTCTCTAGCCTGTGCCTTGCTGACTTTTTCTATTTCCTGGCACACCGAGCTGGGATAACATCATTGGCTTGGAGGTCTGGAAGGAGTTTCTTGCTCCTCTTTTTGCTAACCCTGTGACAACGCTTCTCCCCCCACCCCCACTCCACATATTCACTTCCTTGGAGGGATGTTCTGGTCTGAGCTTGTTGAATTCATGAATGCTGAGTGTGTGAGTGAAGGTGTGAGTGCATGAACTGACAGTGAGTAAACTGCAGGAAATAAGTGTGGGGGGCAGAAACAGAGGCTGGAGTGGAGGACACTATTCTAGTCTTTGGAGTCAACTACCCTTCTTTGGTGAAAGTGGGCATTTAGGGGAGTTTTTCTTTGGAAAAATATAGGCTTTTCAGCAATGAAGAGAGGGAGAAGGGTCTCAGGTCCCTTATGCTCCCAAGGCTATTTGCTTTCAGTAGTGAAACCTCCAAACATGAACAACGTTGTAATCGTATATCTCACAGAGGTATAATGAAATTATACTGCTTCCACTACTACTACTACTACTACTACTACTACTACTACTACTACTACTACTACTACTACTACTACTAAGTAGAATAAGCAGTTGGGGTCCATGAAAGTGCAAAAGATAATGTCTTTCAAGGTCACAATACTGGAAAATAGAATCTGTGGAAAATGAGCTATGAAGGGAAGAGCAGTGGCGAAGCCTTGGGAGAGTTGGGTCATCTGAAGGCCACCCCGAGTCCCTTAGCTCTCCTTGAATGATGTTTGCAAGGTTGAAATCAAAACCATTTTCTTCCCTACCATCTTCATCCTATTCTCATCCAGATTTTCTCATTGATCTGATATCTGCATGGATAATCTTTATTATTTATTTGACTTTAGGTTGACCTTGCGACCACTCACTACTTTTGGACTAGCCTTACAATTTTCATTGGTGTTTGGTTTATAATGTAAGTTCCAGGAGGACCTAAGTTTCGGGGCGACAGTATCACAACTGGAGATGTGCGGGCATCATGGCCTCTACCGCCAGAGTTCTCTGCCATAAACCACTCTCAAGGTAAACCTTCCCCCTTTCTCTCTCCCCTCTCTCCCTCTGCTAACTGCCATAATTGTCTCAGTCTGACCATCACTTTTATGGTGATTGTAAGTTCATTTGATTTGATTTTTCATATTCCACCTGTTGCAGGACTCCTAAGGGCCGCTGCATCTGCTCTGGATTGCCTCCTACAAATCACTCCATAGATAAGGGGGTAGTCTGAATGTGGCAGTTTATCCGACCATGTATGCTGTACTAGCTGGTATAAATATTCTCCCATGCTATCACAATCATCGTGGGACTAGCTAGATCTTACCAGCATATTAGCCTGGCCATGTAGGACACCTAAGTAATTAGACCAGAGAGAAATGCTGTTTGCTTCCAAGCAAACAAGCATGGCTCCCTGATATACTCAAAGGCAACTAAAATATAAAACTACAATGAAGTAGAGGAGACTTGTGAAGGCTTGGAGAAATATTTAACTGGCATTGGTGTTGGTCAAGGTACAGAGACATGCCATCTCAGAAACCCCTTCTCTACACTTCAAAAGCATTCCTAAGCAGATTTCGGCTCAAAACATTAGCACAGTAAAGGCCCTAGGTGAGGTGCATGGAGGGATTACCTAAGGGCATTGGACCCTCCCTGCTTTCCATAACAGTGGGAAGAAGGTCTGAGTTACAGGGATATAAACTAGCCGGTTCCCGCTCTCCCTTCCTTCTTCTTTGTGGGATCTCTCCCTTGTGAGCGTGCATTCCCCTTGGAAGCTTTTATACGTGGTGGTCGCCATCTTGGCCTACACGTGGCTGGGGTTCTAGCCTGGAATCCTAAGCATCGGGTTTTTCCTTTTGCTGATTTGTATGCCTGAACCTGTGATAAGTAAAGCCTTTTAAAACTGCATCGGATTCCTGAGTTTTCATCCGTTCTCGCCGGCTTCGGAGGTAGAAGGGAACTTCGCTTCCCGGCACTGTCGGGGACCGCGCGGGAGCGCCCTGACATCCACCTATGAGTGGAACTACTTGCTACTTGTCTTTCACCTTTTGGGGTATTTCACTTAGACTAATCCCTTCCAGTTCCAACTGTGCTATTGCTGAAGGCAAGATGTCATCCTTTCAAATAGTTGACTAGTATAGACCACCGCCTAGTAGATAGACTGCAACTTCTTTCATCCAAAACAAGCACTACTAATTTGTAAGGGCTAGCCTCCATCTGCTTCCTACCTGATTGGATCCCCAATTTTCCTGATATTAAGCCCTCGTTTCATCCAGAATGACCTAGCAGTGTGATTTGGACCCATTTCCAGATGTATCCACATACTCATTCCACACGCATGTGTTTGTGTGTGAAGTACCGACGTAAATAATACAGGGGATCCTAGGGACTGAGACTCTGGCTTTGCCCACATGCAGAGTGACCCTCCTATTTACACTCTGCCCATTGCTGTGATGTTGCCATGTGAAAAGAGCTGGAATAGAGGTGATGCAGGGTAGGCACAGAGGCAGGAAAAGGCTGAGTGTGGACTCACTGGGTGGGAGGGGAAAGGCATCACTGCAGAGGGCGGAGCATGTAAGGGCACTGGTATGGCATTTTGGAGAGGGTTAGGGCATCTGGCATCCCAAGAAGATGGAAAGATAGCATTGGGGTAAGGTGCTGCCTTGCATGTGGACAATACAGGTTCCATTCCTGGTGCTGCATACGGTTCCTTGAATATCACAGATGGTCCCAAGAATCTTCCTTAAGCACAGAACCAGGAATCAACCTTGAGCACCATTGAATGCTCCCCAACCCCCCAAAAGTCCCCAAACCAAAAATCCCCAAACCAGGCACAGTTCTTGTTTTCTAGGACATCACCATATGCTTTGGGCACAGAAAGTAAAAGCAGGATTATAAGAAGAAGCCCCAGGAGGGTTCAATGGAGAAGCATTGAAGGGTCTGAATGGGCTGGGCCAGAGGCATCAGCCCTGGCTCCAGGGGTCTCGCCACTCTGCCAGGAGGACTGTGAGGGCAGGGTCTGGTTCACCATGTCCTGCCAGCACATGACCGGGTGGTGGCCTCAGCACAACAGATATTCTTCTGAGATGAAGGAATGGCTGCTGTCTGGGCTGGTGGCAGGGGGCTTCTAGAAGCACCTCTTCCCTTTCTCAGCTGTAGTATCTGCCGTTGGGCATGATTTTCTTGCTTACTGGGGTATGTGGTGGCGGGTGGTTATGTTTATTAGTTTTCTTGCTAAGTAAGTCCTAATCTGTTCCATTCCGCCAACCACTCACTCCCCTTCCCTGGTTGTCTGCTAAGATGATTAGTTGAACAGTTTGACATTATTTTGCTTAAAATGTCTCAGCTTAACCGCCTTGGGCTAAATTTATTTTGACCTCAGCTCTGGACTGTGACTTGACTCAGCCTATGAGCCCGAGGCAGCTTGGTGCCAAAACCTTCTATTTCCCTCTCTCTGGACTAAGAATCTTCCCAGCAGTTGGAAAAGATCCCTTGCATCCTAAGGGATTTGGAAATGCAGTTTGCGTCTGGGGTTTGGTTGGTGGGACATGGAAGTGTGTGAGAGGCAGGCTGGGGCGTGTCACTGGTGCATAAGACCTGCTTGCCACTGTGTGTGCAGACTGTCTGGCCCTGGGGCCATCTTGCTTTACCAATCCTAGGGGAAAGCATAGCTTGTCAGTGTCCTAGGGAGACTGGACAAGCTTGGTAGGCACTGTGTAGCCAGCTTATTACACACTGGGCTGAGATGAAGGAACTAGAAAGTTCAGGCAAGAGCAAGTCTCTGAAAGGGACTGTTGAGGGCCACAGGAGTTTGTAGGTGGCTATTAGATCCTATTAGATCCCCTCTTTTTATTAAGGCAAACAGGGTTCATTGACACAGCCCTTTCTTTTGCCTACTAGGCTGGACCCAGGCAGACAGACCGCCTCCCCACACTCAGACTCACAGCACTGGGCTCCAGGGAGAGGGGAGGTGAAGGGGGACACACAGGATGACTATTGATGGAGAATCTGGGGACTGTTACCTCTGAGTGGGAGATGGAGACCCCAAGTTAAAGTAAGGTCAGTAGATACATTCATTTTAATTCTGTTTTTGATTTGTCCATCATGCATTTATAGAGAAGCTCCAGTATCTAGGGTTGACACTTAGTGAGCCCCGAGAATGTAAACTACAGAACCAAGGGAAGAGTGTTGCAGGGCAGATTTTAATCAGTTCATTTCAAAGAAAATAAGGGTCTCAAAGGGGACTTTTGGGGACATGGGGACACTAGTCAGGCTGGGCTGGAGGCTTGCGGGCAACCCTCTGACTTGGTGACCTTCCATATGGAGTGTAAGTAAGAAGTGTGGAACTTGAGGTTCTAGAGTCAGTGAGGAGCTAAGAGACAGGTTTCAGACAGGAAGCTGCAAGTGCCGTGGATGATCACAAAGGATGATATTACAAAGGATGTCTCGAGCAGCGTTAACTGAGAAAGGGGTGTGGGGGGCAGGAGACATTGGTGGTGGGAAATGGGCACTGGTGGAGGAATGGGTGCTGGAACACTGTAAGACGTAACCCAAACATGAGCATCTTTATAATTGTATATCTCACGGTGGTATAATACAATTTAAAAAAGAAGATAAAGTCGGGGAGATAGGCAGGGGGCCTCTGGGAGAGGCTCCTAGAGCTAAATGTTTTGGGAGCTTTGTGCTAAGGTCCCTGAAAGCCATCAAATAATTTTAAGCAGAAGAGTAACAGGATCTGATTTGCCTTCCCTCTGCCATTTTTGAGGCACACCCCGCAGTATTCAGGACTTACTCCTGCCTCTGTGTTCAGGGATCACTCCTGATGGGGCTATATGTGTTGGTAGAGATTGAATCCATGTTAGCCATGTGCAAGAGAAACACCTTACCTGCTGCACTACCTATCTAAATGACTCGTGTTTTAAAAGCATTATTCCAGGGCTAGAGCACTAATTCAGTGGACTAAATGCATGTTTTGCATATGGGAGGCCTGGGTTCAATCCCTGGCACCTTGTGGTCTCCCAAGTACTTGATCACTTGATCACTTGATATCCCATTATTCGTCAATTTGCTCGAGCAGGTGCCAGTAATGTTTCCATTTGACCCTATCACGTGCCAGTGTAGCCCAATGGCATCTACTTGCTTCATGAATATGAAGAACCTTCAACCATTCATTCAGTGTCTTGACGAAGAAGTATGACCATCTTGGTTTTTTAAGTATTTTATTATACCACCGTGAGATATACAATTACAAAGATATACAATTAAAAGTTGATATTTGGGTTTTGGTCATACAATGTTCCAACACCCATCCCTCCACCACTGCCCATCTCCCACCACCAACTACCCAGTTCCCTCCCCCTCCCCAGCCCGCCTCCATGGCAGGTTCTTTATTTCTTTCCCTTTCTCTCTTTCTTTTCCTTCCCTTCCAGACTATGGATTACAGAACATACATTAAAGGGTTGTCATGTGTATCTTTTTTGCCTGTATTTAATGCTCAGTTCTAGGTTGGTATTAGTACTTTCTACAATTGTTAGCACACTGTTCCATTTTCTGTCTTACCGAGCTTCTGACTCCCACACATTTGTGATAATTTCCACCTTTGACAAGACCTCCTCTTACAACGTCATGTTTCACTTGACAATGGATATTGGTATCATAATATGTACATATATAGTTATGTCATGCAAATAAATGCAGTCATTCTGTATCTGTCTCTCTCCTTCTGGCTAATTTCACTCAACATAATTTTCTACATGAGTATGACCATCTTGTAGGTGGGCGGCCATGTGATCTTTTGATGTCCCATGGGATCCAGTCAGTAATGGCTCTAGTCCAGTGGTCATCTCCAAATCACATTACATGTCCAGCCCATCTGATTTTTGATGCCCTGGCAAATGAGACAGTGTCCCTGACTCTGGATTGTTGACAGAGGTCAGAACTCTGGATTCCTTCTCTCACTTGAGTGTGGCGTGATATTCCAAGCATAGCTCTTTCAATTCCTCTTTGCGAGACCCGAATAGTGTTCTCATCCTGCTTTCCTAGGGCCCAGGTCTCTGAGGCGTATGTTGATGCAGGGAGAATGGTGGAGTCGAAGAGATGTGCCCGAGCTGGAGGTTCTTTGTCCTTTTAGCTATTTCTTCTATGCTTTTGAAGGCATTCCATACTGCTCTCTTCCTCCTGCACAGCTCAGGTTTTAGGTCGTTCATGTTATGCTTCCCAACCTAGGTACACATAACTGCTGCATTCAGAGATGTTTGTTCCAGTGAGAGTGAATGGGGCCTCTGGAACTAGTTCATTTTTTCATGAACATAGTTTTGTTGAGATTCAGCTGTAGACCTATCTTTCCACATTCTCGGTCAAAGTCAGCCAGCATTTGTGCCACTCGGAGTCAGATACACCAGACGCAGATACACCAGGCAGAGCAGCTACCAGCTCTCCCTGTTGCACTCGCTGCACTCCACTGACCACGAGGGGTCAGGGATGGAGAGTGACTTCCAGCCTGAGTCCACCATCCCAATAGAGCCTCAGAAGAACCCAGAGGAACCCCCGCACCATGCTGGCAGCGATTTTCATCATACAGACTCCCAACTACTCCAAGGAACAACCTCTGAGCTCAGATCTCTGAGTAACCCCTGAACACTGCTGCAGGTGGGCTCAACAAATTAAAAGAAAGATTATCCCAAGGCTGCTGCTGCTGCTAGGGGGTGTGGTGGGGGTGCTCTGTGGTGGGTTGTCCCTTGACAGGTCAGCAGCAAAAAGCACCTGCTTGCAAGGGTGAGGTCATTGGTTTGATCACTGGTGCTACCTGTGTAGGCCAGTTATTTTGCTGTCTGGAACTTCCGCTGCTACAGCAGACTGTGTGATCCCTGGGTACTGTAAAAACAATAATAAGAGGGATAAATAAGTACATACATTTGATCCTGCTATTAAAAAAAAAGAGTATTCCAGCTGCTGTTTGAGGAAAAAAACAGAGGGGTTGGGAATGGATGTGGCCAGTCCCTGATGGGGCCCAATAATATTTTGTGCTTGGGAAGAGAAGCAGCAATGAAGACAGGGATCTGGCAATGCCTGTGGTCTGTGTTAGGGTCAGTGAGGAGCTAAGGGACAGGTTTCAGACAGGAAGTTGCAAGTGTAGTGGATGATCACAAAGGATGAGATTTAAAGGATGTCTGGATCACTGTGTTAGGGAATCACTGACAGACCCTGACAGTGGACAGGGTGGCTGGGAAGGCATTGCTTAGCAGTGCTCCGAGGGGAATGCAGAAGCTGACCATGTGTTTATGACATCTGTGGCCAACCTTTTCATGTGGGATGTGCAGCTGCTGTAAGAATAGAGTGGAGAGTGCATGGACTATGTGGGCCCAGAGGTCAGTGTGGACACGGACTGTGGAGGCTGGAAACAGCAGGGGAGCAAGGCTGGGAAGAGCCAAGAAGGTAGCGGACAGGGCAGGTGTCATCTTTCCTTTTCCAGAAGATCATCTGAGAAAACTGGGAAAGCTTTAGAAGGTTTTAAATGGGGGGTAGGGGGGTATTGGAAGAGCAGGAAGGGTAGAATCTCTTTTGGTATTCTGCTCACACTGGCTGCCCTGTTGGGAAGAGAGAAGCAGAGAAACCCGTGAAGAAATGGTTGATTTTATCTTTGCCTGTAGCTGAGTAGTATTCCACTGTGATCTGCCTTTGTGTAAATGGAGCCAGAGGGGGTCATGCTGTGTAAAGTCAGCTGGAAGGAGAAGGACAGACATGGATGATCGCTCTCATCTGTGGGAAATAAAGACTCAGAGTAAGGGAGCAACCGATGACCAAAAATTATAGAATCATGGAACTGGTCTACAGAATGGTGCATACCAGTGCAGTGAGATATGGAGAGTGGGTTGGTGAGGTTGAGGAGCAGGGAAGAGAGGACCCTAAGACAATGGTGGGGGAAATGACACTCTGGTGGCCGGTGTGGTGTTGGACAGTTATATGCATGCACCCTACCACTGACAACATTGTGAAACTGTAAACGTTACAATTTGGAATGGAGGTGACCAGTGCCTGACGGGGCTGGTCAGAGCATGAGAATATTTTGTACTTGGTGACTAAAATGAAATTTTTTAAAAGATTTTGCAGTTCAGGTGAGAAAAAGGGCGGTTTGGGCTAGCATTAGAGTTCTGAGTGATGAGATCTCAGGTGAGAGCTATTAGGATCCATTTTTGGTTGTTTTTTGGACCAACCCCAGCAGTGCTGAGAGCTCAGTCTTGGCTCTGCACTCAGGGATTACTCCTAGTGGGTTCAAGGAACCATATGAGGTGCTGGGGATCAAACCTGGGTCAGCTTCATGCAAGGCAAATGGACTACCCACTGCACTGCTTATTGTTCCAAATCCCAAGGGCTTTGGGAATACTGACAACAGACACAGCAGAGTGTGAGAGAAAGAGTAGAATTTAGAATAATGTCAGAGGTTGGGGCCTGTGAAACTGGGTTTCTTCTCAAGATGAGGAAACCTATGATAGGGGCTGGCATGGTGAGGAGTTTGGTCTTTCCTGCCTTAGACATGGGGGTAGTGATATTTGGGTATTTCTCTGAGACTAGAGCTCACACCCAAGGCTTCCCACATCAAAGCATGTGCTACAGCATTGAGTCATATCCTGAAGCCCCAGAGTGATCTTTCTTGAACATGTTTCATGACAAGTATCTCAACGTGAGTGGAGAGTCTGGAGTTAGAGGAAACTGAAGGCAGCAGCTTTTAAAATTAATTGGAAATTTAGTTTGCAGTTAATTCCTGGATAATGCCACTCAGCTAAGGAAGAATAGATTAGAAGAAAGATCTAACAAGGGCAAGAGCAACTGGAATCCAAGATAGAGGGAAAGAAAAGTTTTTTTTTTCATTCTGGGTCACACCGGCGATGCTCAAGGTTTATTGCTGCTGACTCTGCACTCAGGAATTACTCCTGGGGGTGCTCGGGGACCAAATGGGATGCCAGGGATCGAACCTGGGTCGGCTGCGTGCAGGCAAAAGGCCCTCCCCGCTGTACTATGGCTCCGGCCCCAGAAAAGATTTAATGATGGCGAGATAGCCCGCCATTGGTATGTGGCTGACTGGTCACGTGGGACGAGAAAATCAACTGCCAGTTGGCACTGTAGGAGGCATTGGTGACTTTGCAAGTACTGTTTTGGGGCAGGGTGGGGAGGGTGGCACTGAGAGCCTGAATGGAGAAGCTCAAAGGCGAGAGGCTTGGTCAGAGGCCAGCCTACAGCTCAGGGGACAGTGTCCAGGCGGGAGCTCAGTCTGACATGCTGGGTAGGGGATAGGGACCGTGAGCAAATTGGTCTGGAACTCAGAACAAAGTTTCAGACCTCAGCACAAGAAAGCAAAGGGCCAAAAATACAAACTTGGAAGAGTTAGGCTCAGAATATGAGCCAGGAGACTCATAGAGAAGGAGGTGTCAGGCTCAGGGTGGTGGGCTTTGCCAGTTTCAGGGACATGCCCAGCTAGCAGTGAGGAACAGGGCTGGGGGATGGGTTCTGGTCCAGTCTGTTCTGGACCAGACCACACTTTCCCAGGTCTGGAGGCTTCCTCCCTTTATTTTGTTTTTGGGGATACTCCTGGCTATGTTCAGGACTTACTCCTGGCTCAGCACTTAGGGATCACTCCTGGTAGTACTAGGGGACTCTCTGCGGTGCTGGGGATGGAACCCAAGTTGACCAATTGCAAAATAAGTCTCTTATGTGCTATATGATCTCTCCAAGAATCCCAGATGCTTTTCAAAGCCACAGCACCCTGGGTACCCTCTGAGGGAATCCCAGCCCACCTGCCTTGTACGGGGCTCAGTTCCATTACCAAATGTCTTCTCTGGTGACTGGGACATGCCACCAGTTCTAGCTGATTCCAGGCTTGGGACCAAGCAAGTGTGGGAGGCACACTGGGATTATCAGGTCCTTGGGGAAAGACAGCCATGGCTGTAGTCTCTAAAGGGCTTGCCACTGAAGAGCAACACTCAGAACATTTACCAGAATGAAAATCTTCATGAATTCTGCAGCTCTATAGCTCCTGCAGGCTGCAAATAACATCATTTGGCACCAGAAACAAGCTTTATTCTGGTAGTGCAGATAGTCTTGCACACATGTGATGCTTAACCAGTCTTACTTTTTCTGAACTTACAATAGGCTGCACCCATCAAATGCTGAGAAATATAGCCATGGCCGATATTTCCTGGACCCATCTGGTCCAGGAACCTGCAGGGACTCTTGGAGAATGCTCAGCCTTGTGCTGGATCTCACTGATGCTCCAGGCAGAGGAGGGTTCTCAGCATCAGCATCTCTTCCTTTGGGGCAACGGCTATTGATGGGTCACGTGCCGTTATGCCATTCCCAGGGACTGTCAGTGATTACAGTGGCCCCTTTGCCTTAAGAAGGGATGGGGATGGCTTGTTTGAGTTGCAC
This sequence comes from Cryptotis parvus, assembly GCA_021461705.1. Taxonomy (NCBI): domain Eukaryota; kingdom Metazoa; phylum Chordata; class Mammalia; order Eulipotyphla; family Soricidae; genus Cryptotis; species Cryptotis parvus. Next base: position 23,359 of record JAJIBD010004574.1, on the reverse strand, counting down.
CATGCCCGAATGCAGTGATGGCTCTAGGGTAGGTATGGAATGCAGGAGGCCCACTGGCATCACGGTTTCTGATTTGTGTATGGAGAATGGTTGCATTCTGGCCTGAAGAGTGTCAGTCTGGATTTATCTGTTGTCATTGTCCTTATGCTCTGTGGACAAAAAAAGCTTGTAGAAAGAAACCTAGTAGACATGAGGTAGAGAAGGAAGGAAAGAAATGCAGAGTAGGGGAAAGAGAGAGTGAGGAGGGGGAGGAAAGATAAAATGACGGGTGGGAAGGAGAGAGCAACAGAGACAGGGGATGTGTGTGTATGTGAATACGGACTCATACACAGAGTTCTGTCAACATCATGCCTGCATCCAGGCCTCCAGGTTCTGGAACCTTCCATCCTATTTCAGAGCTGTCCCTGCATCCTTTCTGGGGGTCAGCTCTTGGGGTAAATATCTCCTGTAAGGGAAGTGGGGTTCTCGTCATCCTCGGAGCAGGCGGCCAGGCTGGGGAGGCTCCACAGGGTGAGGCAGGCATGGTCGAAGAGCGTGTGTGGCAGCTGTCCCTGTGATGTCCAGGTGTCTGTGTCGGGTCGTAGCAGTCAAAAGTGGATGAGTCCTCAATGCGGCAGTCGCTGGTGAGCCAACGGCCGCCAGTCACGTGCAGCTTATTCCCCAGCACCGTGGCCCGTGGTGCATTCTCCGGTCCTTCATGTCTGCACACTTGGCAAACTTGTTGGACTGAGGGTCATAAGCAAGTGTCCTCCTGGTGTAGCCTGCAAATCAATAGCAAGGGCCACACTCAGCAGGGCTCGACAAGGCAGGGTGCTGGCTGTCCTGCTGTCCCCTTACATTGATCAGCTGCACTAGGAACATAGCCATGGACCTCTTGATATATGTCCTGCCATGCTCGAGGCAGAGTTGGAGTGTGGAATGCTGCTCTGCCTGACTCTGGCTCCCGTACCCTCCCTGCAGCTTGAGGTCATGCACCAGCCAGTGTTGTACATCTTCCTTTGGAGACCTATTGAAGAGCTCATGCCCTTGAAGGAAGAGCTTTTGGGAACTTTGGGGGAGCCTTTTAGGAACCCTTTGTGAATGAGCAAACTGAAGCCAAGAGAGCAATCACTGACCTAAGAGCAGGCATTCAGGGAGGTGCAGTGTGGGGATTTGAACCCTGGACTCTCAACCTCAAGGCCCGGCCTCCTCTCTCCCTGGTGCTCTGTACTCCTATCAGGGAGAAATGATCCACTGGTGGTGAATATTATCAACAATGGCGAACACGGTTTGACTGTTTGCCCTGGGTTTGGGATAGCTCCAAGTGCCTCTGATATGTGAGTGCATTTTATGATCGAAACTCTTGGAAATAGGCATCATTTCACCCGTTGTTTACAGAAGGAGACAGGGAGAAACTTCTGGATTAGAAAAGAACTTTGTCAAGTCATCCCCATGCCAATGGTTGGATGAATGTGCTTTTAAAACGACCGTCTTGTAAGAACAACATCTGACTGTGAGGGACCGTTTTTTCCACGGCTGGTGCCAAGTTTGTGTCCAGCCTCGTGGTCCTCTGTTCAAACTCACCTCCCACGATGACGATCCGCTCCCTAGCACCACTGCGGGGGCACACACGTTCTTGATCATCCTTGTCTCCATTTTGAACCATGTGTTTCTGGAAAGGTGATAAACCTTCAGGAGAAACAAAAGCACAATGTTGTATTTTCAAAGGATCAGCATCATTTTAAGAGAAGTCATAAGGAAGACGGGGAGCTCGGGGATTTTCCTCTTTCACTTTTCTCTGGTGAAAAGTGAAAGAATATCTATATGTTCCTTTCCAACCCCAAACTTTAAGAGACTGTAGTAGAGATGTGTCTCTATGATCTCACTCGTAATTTCTATAGAATGAAATAAGAATTCTGGAGGGCTGCTTGTGTCTGCTTGCCTTGTTTAGAACTGGTTTCTCTCTCAGTGAGAAATGAAGTGACTAGGGTATGCATAAAACCTATGATTTTCCCCAATCATTTTCCTTGCTGACTCATGTTTAAAATTCTAAATGTATCCAAGAAGACGCTCCAGATTTGGAGCTAAATTTGGGCTAAATGAAGAAAGCTTTTGTTTTTGTTTGTCAGCCACACCAAGCGTTGCTCAAGGGTTACTCCTGGCTCTGCACTCAGGGATTATTTGGGGGACCATATAGGGTGCCAGGGATCAAAACCTGGGTTGGCTGCATGCAAGGCAAGTGCCCTACCTATTGCACTCTCTCTCTAACCACCCCTCCCACCCTGCCAAAGAAGGCTTTTAAATAGTTCTTGCCTAAATGTCATTCACTGTATCACTGTCTTCCCGTTCATCATCGATTTGCTCGGGCGGGCCCCAGTAACATCTCTATATGTCCTGTCTCATGCTAGTAGAGCCCAAGGCATCTGCTTGCTCCAGGAACATAAAGAGCCTCAATCCATTCGGAATGAGGCCTATAATTGTTACTGGTATTTGGCATTAGAATGCTAAAAAAATGAGAGGGTAAGAAGGAAAATCAAGAAGTCAAGATTACTTTGCTATGTGCTCTGAAACACAAGAGCAGCCAACCAGTGATTCTCAGAAACATGTTCCTGGTAATCTCAGTTTAAAACCAAAATATTTAATGCAAATGAGTTCATTGCTGGCAAAAATTTTGCGTGAGAGATATAGAATGGTCCTTGTGCAAGCAAAGAGAGAATAAAAAATAATTCATTTGCAGAAAAAAATGGCACCAAAAATTTCCAGTTTTCTTTGCTGGAAATTATTTCTGCATAAAATATACTTTCTAGCAGCCATATAATATGATCATTTTATCAAATTTGAGCTTCTTCATCATCCTAGGAAATAAATATGATTAAGCCTCTGAAACTCAGGGCCTGGAATGTGACTCCATGGGAGAACCCATGTCTTGCTTATATGAGATCTGGGATTCCACCCTTCCCATAAGTTTAAAAAAGTAACAGATGAGATCGCTGAGGCTCAGAGTGGGTAAGTGATATGCCCAAGGCCACAGAGTTTGAATGAAAGGGAGTGTGGGGCTGAGTCCGATGTTCATTTTCTTCCCATGACTTTCAAGTCTCTGCCTGTGTCTCCTGGGTGTGGCCTTCCTTGATGCCAGTTCTTGAGACTGGACATATCTTAGGGCCTCTCAGTTCTTTAAGTCTGGGAAGCCAAGTGCTAGAGTCAGTGCGAGCACAGTGACTGTCCATCCTTCTGCTGATCTGAACATACATAGGTGTCACTGTTTGGGAAGTGGGATTCCGGGAGGGAAAGCAAACATGGGGGCATATTTTCTATGAGTGAATAATCGCCTCCAGGCCTTCTGTTATCCATCAGCTTCGGGTATGGTTTCAAAAATAGATTCAACATTTGCTCACAGTACTTGTAATACCCAGAGAAAGGCTGGGGCAAGGATAGCAAAAGGATGAGTTTTGACTGGTGGAGGAAATGATGCTTTCTTATGGCAAAGTATTGCTGAATGCCATGCATTAGGACAGGCAGCCAGAGACCAGGGTGACAAAAACACAGACTCTCACCATAACTCCTGGGCGACAGAGTTCTGACAAGAATGCAGAGATAGACATGAACCATCCTCTGAACAAAACTCTGAGCTGAGGACTGAAAACCAACTTCACCCCCATTCAATGACATCCAATTATTCCACTTAAACTAGGTTGGGAATGAATAAAATTTCCACCTTATAATGAATGCTTTGTTTCTCTGCAGTGAAATACTTTTTGTCCTCTCCTTACTGATGTGTACAAGGATTGCTCACATGTTAGTATTTTTTTATGATTTTGCAAGAGTCTTGTTTGATTATAGTATGCATTTCTTGATATGCTGGCATAAAGCTCCTGTTTTTTTTTATGTATTTATTCTTTGGAAGTCTGTAACAGTTTTGTAGTATGAAATCATCCACGCTTTTGTTGACTTGATTTTGAACATGAGTTCAGAGAAGAGGGACCGGGGCTGTCCGTATAAGCATGCTCGACCTTCTGCCTCTGTGGCTGGGCCTGTAGGGCAGCAGAACAATCTCTCTTGGCTCAAGTGAAGAGTAGGATTTGGACCAAACTCAGAACCTGCCTGGACAATCATGGAGAAGCTGAAAGTATGGACTGGAGAAGCAAAAAGCAAGGAAATAAGAAACGAATGAAACCTGCTCACCCACTTCCCCATCTCCATGACCACTGCCTCCCCCAAAGTCCATCCATCCTTCCTCTCCTGATGGCAGGATGAGCCCCCTACCTTCCTTTCTTTGCCTAGGTGCCCTCCAATTCTGTTTGCACAAACATTCAGAAGGAATGTTGTCCTTTTTTTTTAGTTTTTTTTTTGGCTGCACCCAGAGGCTCTGTGCTCACAGGCCATGCCTGGTGGTACTTGGGGACCACATGCAATGCTGGGATCTGAACCATGTCTTGACCACAACCCCCTGCTAGCCACGTGCCTTGACCTGTGTCCTAGCTCTCCCGCCCCAGAAGGAACTTTTAACAGTATATATCAGATTACTTCGCCCACCCTGCTTGAAACTTTCTCTTGAGGCCTCAATACTTTTAGGCCACAATCCCAATTTCTTGACAAGACCAAGAAAATCCTGTTTGGTCAGTCTCATATCCCAGGAATGTTCTAGACACTCAATAGAAGAGACTCAGGGGGAAAGAGTGTGGGTGAAGGGGGTAGCCCAAGGTAGCTCCTCCCTTGCTGCACCCCTTGTCTCCCTCCTTGCCCCAACTTAGCTTATAGTGTCGTGCTCTCAGTTCTTCGGAAATGGGCTCTGATGCTCTGTTTCAGGGCCTTTGACCTCACTGTCTCCAACTGAATCACCCTCCCTTCCCCACTGACTCTGACTCCTGTCTCAGCAGGCAGATTCATGTGCGTAGGGAGTTTGGCAGACATCTTAGAGCATACTAGAATCTTCTATCCAATCCAGGATTCTTTTTTTTTGCTCTTCATCCTCATTGTCTTCTTCAGTGCCTTTCAGTGTCTCCTTCAGTGCCTTTCACCCACTTTCTGCTCAATTCAGCTTCAACCAGCCCCCACAGAGCTCCCCATAAAGCCCCTCATTATCTGTAGACCTGTGTGGGATACCCTCTCACAAGCTCTCAGAGCACCCACTGTTCAGCACCTCCTTTTCTGTTGTTTTGTGAACTCCCTGGGGGTGGCATGGGGAATGTGCATTGATGGATCTAGCCTGTGTCCCCAAGGCCTTTACTGCCACTCTGACTTAGCAAATCTCACTGGTCTCTTGGCTTATCTTTAGGATAAGTCCTTTAGCAGTGTCTCTGTGGCGCAATCGGTTAGCTGTCTCAGCTGTTAGGGATAAGTCCTTTACTTAGGCTTTTCTTTTCCTTTTGGTGCACTGCACAAATTAGAAATTGCATAGTTTATATTCTGAGATTTTGGTCTTTATTTTACTTTACAGAGAGCTTGTTAGTAAAATGAGCCCATATCTCATTTAAAACAGGGGGTTCCTGGGCTAGGGATGTGGTAGAGTGCATATGTCATGGGTTAACTCCCTGACACCATAAAAACAACGGGGTCCCCCAATTTGACTATGCCTAAAAATCTCCTGGAGACTTGTAAATGGTGCATATCAGGACCACACACATTGAGATTTGATTTAGCAAGCCTTTGGTAACAACTGTCAATCCAGCTTTGAAAATCTTTTAAGGCCTTGTGACTTAGGCAGAAGCAACTATCAAATTCCTATAGGCTCTCACTGCAAAACATTCTACAGGTTCCGCTTTTGAACATGTATATGAATGGTGTTTTCCTTTTTGGGTGGTCATACCGGCAATGCTCAGGGGTTACTCCTGGCTCTGCACTCAGGAATTACTCCTGGCAGTGCTCTGGGGACTGACCATATAAGATGCCCGGGATCGAACCCGAGTAGGCCACATGCAAAGGCAAAATGCCCTACCCACTGTGCTGTCTCTAATTCCCCTGAATGGTGTTTTCCCCTTTTGTGACGATCAGCTCTGTTGGGCAGAATAGTGTCTAATATGCCTTGGTATTGTTATTAGCCTTACACATAAGTATTCATAAATAGAAAAAAGTCTTGCTCAGATGATCTTCCTTCCTTCTTGTCCTGGAAATGACAAGTTTGCATTATATGTATATAATGAATAAATACATGCATAATGAATAAATATATGCCTGTCCATTAATATAAATGGACAAAGAAACAAGGTGAGTGTCTGTCAGTATGCTCATATATAGGTATGCTCATATATGTGTACTTTCATGTATGTGTTTAATGGTGAACATGTGTGTAGTAGATAATGTATGCATAGATATGTAGCTGTACGTATATATGTGTCTATGTAGTATATGTGTGCACAGGAGTGTATTCATATAAGTGTATCTGTGGTCTCGTGTGTATGCATACATGTATGTATGCTGGTGTGTATGCGACAATGCCCATGCACTTTTGGGACAGGAAGGACCTGTAGATTACCTGGATAAGGCGCACAGGGTTCTGCATGGCGCCCTCTCCTCCAAAGAGGTAGAGCCTTTGGTCCTTCACGGCCACAGCGGGATGGAGAACCCCCACGGCATGCTGGCCACAGTCACCTGCAGTGCGCTGCACATGCTGTCGCATCTCCACGGAGCCCAGGACCTCCCTGCCCTCTCCAATGCCCCCAATGGCGAAGATAAAGTTCTTATGAGCCGTGCTCGTGTGTGAGTAGCGGGCAGCCAGCATGGGCTGCCCTGGACTCCACTGGTTGAGTTTCAGAGAGAAAATGTAGACGTTGCGACTGGGCGCAGGTGTCCCCGCGCTCTACCGCCACGCCACCCAGCATAGATGTTGGGGGGTGCAGGGACCACGGCGGCTGCCTTGTACAACCGGACGGGGAGCTGGCGAGGCTCTGCCACTGACCGCTGTGCCTGGCGTGACAGCAGCACATCGCGCGGTCCGCTGGTTGTCCTTCCGCCCACCCACGAGGATGAGGAACTTCTGTGGTGCCGCGCATGGGTACCAAGTTGGAGGCATTATGCAGGAAAACACCTGCCTCCTGGCTGTTTCCAGGATGGCCTGGTACGGCGAGGCGGAGGAGGGCGCCGGCTACGAAGTGATGGAAGAAGGCCGGGTGGACGTACTGCAGCCTCACCTGCAGCAACAGTTCCTGCATGTGCTGTTTGGCACGCACGAAGTCGTGCTGGAGCCAGACCATGAAGGGCCCAAACACCTTCTCCTCCCTCCGCACACAGTGCGCGGCCCCCAGGTAGTCCCTCAGCTCCGAGGCGCCAAGCTCCCTGAGGTCAGCCAGCGTGGCCACCTTGGGGAAATGTGGTGCAAAGGCCACCCTCCCTGGCCTTCTGGCGGAGTGTGTCGCGCAGCTGAAGGTGTCCCGAGAGTCGGACCATGGCCAGGCAGTTGCTGGGGGGTCCAGCTGGCTCTGTAGGTACGCCGAGCAGGCGCCGAACAGCTTGAGGTACTGCAGCAGGGACGCCGCCTCCATCAGTGCCAGCACGTTGCGTCCGTGATGTGCGCCTCCCCTGCAGCCACGCATACGACCATCTGGCTCCAGCGGCTGGCTCCAGGCCTCGCAGCTGCACTTGCGCCTCGCTGGCTCTCCGAAGCTGCCGCAGAACATGGCCCCATAGGGGCTGCTGCAGGCCAGCACGTTCCGTGGCACTGCAGCCCGCGGCGCCCAGCGCAGACGCAGCACATCCGTCAGGAGCCCTTGCTGGCGTAAGCCGTTGAGCTGCCTCAGTAAGTCAGAGGAGAAATCCTGGTCTTTGAAGAGCAGTTCATCAGGGACTTCCTGTCCATCCTGCGGAGAGTGAGGACCCCAGAAGGAGCAGTGGTGGAGGGAGGGCTGATGCAAGGGCTCCAAGACAGAGCACCACACTCCAAGAGTACCAGTTGGGGGGAAGTCTGAAAAGGGGAATCCCTGAACCCCCAGATCTCAGAGCTTGACCTCTCTTTGGGTTATTTATGATTGCTCACCTGGGGAACAGTTAAAGAACACCTTCAAATAACCAGAACAACAAACCAAGCAAGACCAAAGTTGCCAGAAGGTAACTGGATGGTCAGGAAAATGGGAGTCTGGAACCAGACATGGGCCAGTGACTTGGATGAACGTGGGCAAGTCTTTCTTCAGATTCTCAAAGCATATCTCTGATTTAGTAAAACTTTGCTAAGCCTCTTTTGAGGTGTTAAAAATCATCCCCAAGATGTTGTCCTGGGGTGGGGGTGTCTATCTGGTTCCCCAGCCAGAAATGAAGGATAAAAAATGGACCCTAGCAATGATTTTTTAATTTTAACAAAACACATGACTTCCAGAGAGCCGAAGTTTTGTTTAAAGTTGGGATAAATAGAAAGTAGAGAGCAAACCATTCCCCCAGAAAGGGTTCACTGGGTGACCTCTGGTTGGCTCCAGCAGAAGAATGAGGCGATAGGGTATTTATTTACCCTGTTCTGTGGCTGGGGCATCCACCGATGTCTGGTCCGACTCCGTTCCTCCAAAGAGTCCCCACCTCTAGCTCTGCGGTGAAACCGCAAACGCAGGCCTTTCTAGTTGGTCAACAGGTTTGTCTGGATTTGTTTATGCTGAAGGCGCTGTCACAGCTTTCAGCTTTGTGAAAGAACTGCTGGCCAGGGAGACATTGATACATTCCAGGGCTAAGAATAGTTGTGTGCATGTACTTTCCACTGTTATGACATGTGACTTTCCAGTTGCCTTTGCAGCAACCCGAAGGCCTGCAGGGCGGGCAGGCGCATGCCCACATGGTGTGTTTCCTTGGCAGTGTTTACGTGGGCAGAAATAGATTTGGCGGAGGGCTCTCTCTCCGAGAAGACTTTGCTGCCCACGAAACACCCGAGTCCCTTTGTCCTAAAAGCCTGGAACTCTAGATGTCCGTAAACAGGTTGCTGTGACCTGGGGAGTTGCTGTAGATACTTCTGTGTAGAGAGAGGATCATAAGAGAAAATAGGTCGGGCCTTCTCAGAGTGTTGTTTCTGCACTGTCTGCAGCAGAGGCCTGGGGAGGGCTGGGCTTCCTCCTCCTGACATCAAGACAACTGTTTGTTTTTGGTCACGCCTGGCAGTACTCAGGGCTACTTCCAGCTTCGTGTTCAGGGTCACTCCTGAGGGTTGCTTCTGGTAATGCTCAAGGCACTGTTGGGTGCAGTGGATGGAACCTGGGACTCTGAATATAGAGTATACTTTGAGCCATTTCTTTAGCCTCTGAAAGATTCTTGTCAATATTTATGGAGTGCCAGTCTTCCTGGACTCAGGAAGAGAAGGACTAGACCTCCAGTGAGGTCTCTTCATTCCGGGCATCTATTTTAGAGGACCAGCATCCTTCTGGGCCATGATGAAGGCTTATGGTATGTGCCCACTTACTCATTAGCACCGTTATTCAATTTGAGTTTAGATTTCCCAGTTCCTCATATTTTCATTTGTTCCATCAAGGAGACTTGATCTAGGAAAAGAAGCAAGGCCTGCTGTTCCAGGATGTGGTAAGAGGGACGGAGGGGCAGGTGAAAGAGGGATAGAGAAAGCAGAGGAAGAGGAAGGAGGAAGAGAGGAGGAAAGTAGAGGAGAGGGAGAAAAGGATGAGAAAGAGGAGGGGGAGTTAAAGGAGGAGAGGAAGACAATGGTGATAAAGAAGGAGACAAAATGCAAAAGCGAGAGCACAAACCATGATGGAGAACTATGGAACCATGAGGATGGAGGTAAAGCACCTAGTTCTCCTGCTCCCCTTCCTGCTCTCTGGGAAGGCTTATGTTGAGGGTCCTAGTAGTGAGTGCCAAGGAAGCCTGGCTTTCTTGCCTCTCCAGTCTAGCTGAGACTATTTGCATTGGACTATCTCCGTGCTGATTTTTCCCTGTTCCCAGTCTTTCTGCCTCCAAAACCTGTCACCACTAGGATAACTTAAGGAAGGCAAATCAGAGCCTGCCAGCCTCTTCCGTGGGGGCTTCCGTGTTCTAGGACGAAGTCCAGACTCTGGCAGGAATCAGATTGGTCCCTGCCCACCTCGGAACTGTCTCCTACCACTTCCTTCTCCCACTTCAATTTTTTCATGGAAGATTCTTGCATGTGTCAATCCCCTGTGGGCTGATCCGGTCTATAGGGTGGAGTGACAGGCGAATGTCTCTTCTCCAGGTTGTAGTTCATAGAGTAGATCATGCCTGGAAGAGTCTAAAGGTCAGTGTCAGGTCAGCATCCTTGACCTGTGACTGGGCATGGGGCCCAGAGGCTCAAAGTAGGAACTAAGGAAGTCATAGTCCCATCGGTACAAGCATGGCACTAAGGAAAAAGAGCGTGTGCAGACCATAGTTGGGTCTATTCCTGTCCTTCTTAGTGGTGCAGATGGTTGGAATAGGTGGATGGCCAAATTCCTTAAAGGGCCAGGTGCCCTTTTGTTTCAAGCTTTGTACTGGTATGGGTTCTTTCTTAGAACCTTTCATCATTTTTACTGCGGTCCTACATGTCCTACTAAGAAACAGTTTGCACAACATCAACTTCCAGAATCCTTCCTTGACCTTATCAGACATTTTCCTCTGTCTCCATGCCCTTGATGTGCTTCTAATGTGACATGCCTTATATCTCATTACAATTATGTGAATTTATCCATTAGCATGGATGTGTCTTATTGTTGTAATTGCTTCTCTATTTCCATAATACCATAGTGCCTGGTATTCATATCAGAACCTGGTAGGAAGAGAAAGTGAGTGAGAAAGAGAGAGAGATAAAGAGAGTTAGCACACTCTGGTGAGTGTCAAGAGTTGGCAGGTCTGACATGTGCAGCTTGTATGTTCCAATAGACTCCAATATATAGATGAGTGGAATGTTTCTTCTTTTACTCAAATTCAGTTATGTGTTGAAATGAAAAGTGCAATAATTGTCTTATGCTACAGCACAAGATTTCGCATGGGCTGAAAACTAAACTGAGGTCCCTCAATGCTAAAGTTAGGGTCGTAGTCTCTGGCCTTAGATTTAGCACAAAAAGGAGCTTCCTAAATGCTCTGAAATCTTTGTATTTTCTACTAGCAGTTAGTGAGCTAGTCCAGGAATTGTTGTTAGTTAAAGATTTCCATGAGTGAACCAATATAGCACCATCCACTGGTAAGAAACTTGGCCTTCAGGACTGCAGCCCTGTCAAGTGTTCTTTGAGTCCTGATATGCAAGTACCAATGTATAACTAACTTTTATAAATCCCTTTGATCCTAAAGTTTAATCCTAAGCCAGATCCATCTATTGGTCTGGCCTTTTGCTGACCTCCTGGTTCCCCCACTGGAATGTCAGGAAAGCAAGTCTTTATCTTTTCTCACCCCATAGCAGCCTCAAACCCAGTCCAAATAAATCTCAACTGTCTATATATAACCCAACCTGCTCTACTTTCAATCTACAAATCTGTTTGTTTCAGAGAGATTTATGCTTTTTATCCTCACATTATGTCCATCCTTCTCTGGAAGCTGTTTCAAAGCTGAGTACATGGGAAAAAAAATTAAATGGGATACTCTCAGGCCAGTACATAGTACAGAGATGGGTTGGACACATGCCTTTAGGATCTATACCTGGGTTTTAATTCCAAAATAAAATAGGACATTCTCACTCAAAGATATTGTACCAGGAGATGGTTAGGACACAGGCCTGGAGGTACTAAAACTGGTTTTAATTCCATCACGCATGGTTCCCAATAACCCTGGGTGTCCAGATATTATGTATCCCCAGCACCACAGAGGCCCTGAAGCATCATGTCCCTTGGTCTTAGATTGACCTACTGGCTCAGTTGGCCAAGAGCTGCCATGGCATCTGAGCTTAGCTTGGAGACCTCACCCACAAAAGAAAATACTCACTTTAAGGACCCTTACTTTGAAGAAGTTGGAATCATGACCATTCAAAAGAGTAAATTTATTATTTCTGGTAAACTTGGGGAGAACCTTAATATTTTCTTGTTGTCCCGTATAGGGACAAGTTACTTATATTCTTCTAGTCTAAGATTCTTCAGGTTAGTGGGGACAATCATCCTTGAAGGAAAAAACTATGTACAGATAATCTCCAGGAAAATTTATAGTATGGCACTGAGAGACAGACTCATGGGCTGAAGCACATGCTTTGCATTCAGGAGGCCCAGACTTAGTCCCTGGTACTTCATGAACTCCAAACAACCAGGACTGACTCAGCAGTGAGCCAAGAGTAGCACCTCCACATTGCTGGCATGGCTCCGGTCCCCAACCCCCAAACACAAGACATAAAGTTCATGATATATTATGCTTAATATTGAGTTAAGATTCTAAAAATCTCACTGGATTCCAGTAGGCTTTGGCGCGATTTTCAGTGTCCAATCTACCTTCCCGCTCACTCTACCATATGTTTCCTATGTCTTCAGCAATGCTGTGTTGGTGTTGCCTACTCTCACTCTGGGGTCTTGCGTTTGAGTCCAGTCTCTGTCATTCTGTCGTGAGCTGCCTGTCTCCTGACAAATCACATAGGCTCTCTCTGAACTTATTCTTTCATGGGCCTGAAAGTACAGGCCTCCCTGATCCTGCCAACGTTCTATGTTTTAGTGCCCTGAAATAGCTGACAAGGGGGTGAGCTCAGTAACAGAGGCACAAAGAGTCTTCAGAGTTCCTGCACACCTCTGTCCCCAAAACTAAGCTCCAGGCTGAATCCTATCTCCAATTTTCCATGGTTACTGGACCGTTTAAAGCAACCCCAGAAAGTCTTTGGTTTCCATCAGTTTTTTGCACTTGATGTTGCTCGGTGCTTTTGAAACTCAGAGGGGCTTTGGATTTTCTATATCCCAGAATCCCGAGGTCCAAACAGCCCAGTGAGTCTAGGAAGCTACTGAGAGTCACTAGAGGGGCGGCCCTTTACCTCAACCTGTCTCCGCCCACCCTTGGGACGCAGGTCTCATACTCTGTGGCTTCAGAGGAGTTGTTTGCAATGAGTGGACAAGTACTTCACCCTGTTCCTTAACTTCGTTTTCCATAACAGGAAGACTTCTACCTGAGGCCTCATGATTTCCTCGCCCTACAGATGCCAGGTAGGGGGAAAAAAGTGGGGCAGAAGATAGAAGGCTTCAATGAGTGAGAGTTGGGGCCCAACAGAAAAGAATTACCTCTGCTCTGTGATTTAACCTCTTTTCTTTCTAACGGCGTGTCTGTCGGTGTCTCTAGTTGGGGTGAGTCTAGGTTTGCTTGTACACCAATTTGTAGAAAACTGAACAGGGACTTTGTATGCCACAATGACCAAAAAAACAGACTGTGCTTGTGATTCACGGTTGCTATGACAACCTGTCCTCAGAGATTTGAGAACCCCTCTGCTACTTTTTACCAGGGCTCCCAGTGCCAATGACTGCATTCCCAAAGTCTTCCTCCACTGTGCTCCCTGCTCCTTCCCTCAAATATCTTTATTCCCACCCCAGAGGAGGGCAAGGAAACAAAAATTAAGGAGGGTTGACGTTCAGGGCTGTTAGCAGATTTGTGGTATATAACTCGAGTTTTATGCCCACTTCTTCTGCAAACTAAAGTCTGACCTCATACATCATTTAGGCACAGATACCCAGCTTTCTGGGCTTAAATCAAGTGGGGGAAAAGAATAGTATCAAGGAGCGCATTTTCCTCTCCCACAGCACTCTGAGTCACAAAATAACAGTGCCTGGGCCTCTCTCTTGTTTCCCTGGGGCCCAATGCTTCCGGCGCTAGGTTTTGGGCAGGACAATCTCTCCCTGGGAAGTCCCAGAGGGGGTAGTCCGGCAGCTCTTCTAAGAGACAGAAGGTGATGACCACAGTGGGAGGCCAGACCGTAGGAGGGTGGAACTTTCCATGCCTTATGAATGGGAACGTTGAATCATCATGTGGAAATAACTAAGCTGATCCGAGTAAGGTCCATCAATCTACCATCCATACATCAGTCATCCATCCACCCACCATTTATCTGTACATATCATTCACCATTCAGCCATTCCCTTTCCATCCAGCCACACCATCCACCCCCAGTTATTTATACCTTAATCTGCCCATCCCATTCCAGCGTATCTTCCAACCAGCTAGCCTCTGTTACCACATTCATCTATCCATCATGCATTATCCATCATCAACCTCCTCCATCCATTTATCCATTCATCCCGATCTCCTTCATCTACCAACCTTCTATAATCCATCCATCAAGGCAAAACACCAAGGAAACCAAGTCCCTACCCTCACGATATTCTAGGTGTCTGGTAATGAGGAGAAAGCGAGATGGCGAGCATCGATTTGTTCCCAGTAGTTTGAAACCTCCTGCTTTTGGTCCACCCCATCTTCCATGAATCTCACTCCCCAGAGAAAGAGAACTCAGGTCTTACACGTCTTTGAGAAGCTTTATATTGAAATCCTCAAGTTTAAAACTGGTATGGCTCTATTTCTCACACCTAGAACGTAACTCCGTAACTACTCTGTATAAGTCTGATTTCCCATTTACTAAGGAAAGGCAGAGAGTGAAGTACCAGTGGTATCATTGTCCCATAATGGATACTGTTTATTACTTTTTTACCTCTCTTTGGACTGCCATATTTTATTAGTGGCCTTCTCCAAAACATGGTCTTATTTTTTATGTAATCAGTAATAAAGATGCAGGGACGACAGATAGTACAGAGGAAGCGGCACCTGTCTTGTATGCAGCCAACTCTTGTTTCAATCCTAGACACTGCTTTCAGGGAAGGCAATTCCTGGAGCCAGGAGCAAGCCCAAAGCACTGTCTCACAAAGACAAATAATGTTTTTTAAGAACATAAGGGCACGGGGTGAAATAGTACAGAGGCTGGAACCTGGTTCAGAACTGGAGAGGCCATACAGGACTGCGCCTGGTTCAGCCTTTGGCATCCTCATTGTCTTCTTTGTGCCAGTGCATATGGAGTCACGTGAGCACCACTGTGGTGACTGGGCACTCCCTGGTATTGTAGAACAAGCAGTTTTGTCTTCAAAGGCTCTTTCACTGAGCTACAAACCTGATTTGCTTAGAATCATTGGGGAGGGCCTGGGTCCCTGGAGCACTGCTGTGAAGGCACCACTCCTCAAAATGAAAAGAAATATGTACATAAAAGAAAATAATATTTTTTGACTCCTACTAAGTAGGGAGAAAGAGATCTGAAACACTTCTTTTTCTCCCATTTTCTGGTTTTCATAAAGAGCATCTGGAGATAAAGGCCTAGATTGCTTTGGTCAATCATTTTATATATTGGCATAACCCCCGACCCCCCTCCCCCCCTTTTTCCCTCTCCCTCCTCTTTCCCTTCCCATTTTTCTGTCACACCCAGTATTGTTTGGGACTTATTCCTGGCTCTGCTCTCAAGGATCCTCCTGCCTGCTTGGGGGCGTCGTATGTGGTGCTGGGGATTGAGACCCCAGGGATTGAACCCCAGTTGGCTGCTAACTAAGGCAAGTACCCTGCCACCCTGTATTATGCCTTGACCCCATGTATCTTTTCTTTAAGAGTAACTCTGCCATTTTCTTTTGAATCTTGTTTGCGACTGCATTTAAACTTATCTCTCAGCTGAATCTATGTTCCATGCAGCTGGGCACTGTGGTCTATTGCACATCACATAATATCAATACCCAAGGGCACCACCAGGTCAGTCCTGAGCAAGCCAAGATGAACCCGGTTCTGCTACAGTGTGATTCTCCAATTCTCCTCCACACTCCCACTCCTCCCAAAAAAACACCCACTAAAAATAATACAAATTTACTGTCATTTCCTTTTGCCCAATTGTCTAGAGCACACCTTCCAGATTTTCCTTTCTTACCAGTGGTGGACGTTGCAAATTTTTTTTCTCTTTGTTGTTTCTAATGTAGATTTGAAATGTATTATTGAATTTTTATTCCTTTGAAACAATTCCGCAATTTATCTAGCTCTTTTCTGATTCAAGCTTTGATTTCTGCTTAATTTCTGCCTGCTTACAGAAGGTATGATGCTTTTGACATTTTTTGTAAAAACAATAATGCAAAAGTCTTTGATGCCAAAATACAAAAAGTCTTTTTGAGCTCAATGGACTGTAGCACATGCTTTGAATACTAAAACCCAGAGTTTGGTCCCCAGCAACCTGGCCATTAAGGTCTCCCAGGGTGCCCAGATCTTCTCCAGCACTGCTGAGCACTGATCACTATGTCACTGCACCTGGAGCCCTGAACTCTTTAGTGCTGTCCCCAGCGCCGATTGAGTATTGCCAGGAGGCCTCCAGGCTGTATGCGGGAGCTCCACCACCCTTTCCGTTGTTGTCTTTGGTCTTCAGAACGATCCTGGTCTTTCCTTCCCGTGCACATTCTTTCAGTTCGGTTACTTCCCTTCAGTTCTTATGTTTGAATGGTCAGCTCCTGTCCAGACCTAGTGACAGTCAATCCAACAGAGGTCAACTTGCACTTGGAGCAGACTGATCAAAGTGGAAAGTCCTGTCCCCTGGGTGACATCACTCTCCTCTTTACTAGATAAAGGCGGATGGCCGACGCCCTTTTCACTTCCCCAGCCTCCCAGTATTTCATGATCTGTGCAGTTCCGGTCCCACTGAGGTCCAAGGTGTGATTTGTCTTCTGCATCAAATGCCTAAGAAATACTTACCTCAAACAAATGCCATCCCCCCAAAAGGTCTTGCTGTCTTCCCAGGCCTCCCCTCCCTCTCAGCTCAAAGGGTCCTGGGCTGGCAAAACCCTCCACATCTTCTGATCTTCTTTTTCAAAAATTTATTATATCACCCCTGAGAAATAATGCCTGCTCGTGTAACTTACAACTCGGTGGAAATGTGCACTGGTAGTGATCTATGCTTCTGAAACACCGTATGATCCAAACTAATCATGAACAGTTTTGTAATTCTTCAGCTATCTCACAGTGGTGGAATAATTCAAAGCTGCTCATGATTGTTTCAGTCACACGGTGTTCCAGCACCCATCCTCTACCAGCACATTTCCTACCACCAGTGTCCCCAGTTTCCTCTTTCTCCCCTCCTGCCTCAAGGTTCTAGTGGCAGGCACTTTCTTCTCTTTCTTCTTCTTTTTTGTACTCTCCCTCATCTTCCACATTTCCAATCTTGTCGTGTTCTGCAGGCTCCAGAATTCTGCTGGATCTACAAGTTGTGTGTGTGTGTGTGTGTGTGTGTGTGTGTGTGTGTGTGTAAAACTGTCTGCCTCAGAAGATACCTCTAGAGTGGTGGCAGAGTTGGCCAGTTTTAAGCAGCAAGTCTTAGTCTCTGTGGTTTCTTTCAGTCAAATAGCCAAATGGCAGAAATGGACATGAATGCCCTCTCTCTCTGTACCTACCCAGAGAATTAGGCCCTCACTCAGAAGATCGATATCTAGCTTTCTCTCTGTGTGATCCACTTCGTATTCCTGATTCGATCTGGGCTTGATTCTCATTAAACATGTCAATTTGAAGTTCTCTGAGATGCGGTATGTGGTGATTTTTGCTGTTCTTGTTAACTATATTCATCAGAAAATAGATTTTAGTAGAGGGAAAGTATTTTGTATTTGCTTACAAGTTGAGTCCCATTGTTCCTGTCTTCAGAACCTGCCAGAGAAAGGCCAAAGAGGCAAGAGGCGGGCACTAGTTTGCTCACAGCCAGCCTTTCACCAATCCATGGCATAGTATGTGGTCCCCTGAGCACTTCAGTGAAGGACTCTGAGAACAGATCCAGGAGGAAGTATCACCAGGTTGGTGCCACCCAAACAAACACACACACATAGCACACACGCACACACATACACACGGTTCAGAATCTTTTGCTGCAGTTCAAAGAATCTTGGATAATGGTATCTATCTTGTCATCGATTTTAGTTTCCTGCACCTGAATAATCAAAAGAGAAAGAAGAGCTGGAAGTTTCAAGTAACCCTATTCTATAAAAATGGGTGGGCAAGTCCTCTGGGCTCAGATAAGGAAGTGGGCAGGATCTTCTTAATGTGTCAGATATCTTATGGCTGGCATGCCCAGGGTTGCAGACCCGGCCGCAGGTTAGTATTCACATTAAAAGGCTTCCACAACTTCAGGTATGTTGAGTGGCCCAGAGGCATTACACAATTTTTGGTGGTAATAATAGCAATTAGAAATATGCCACATTCCATCAGGGAATGCACTGCTCCTATATTGTCATCTGGAGTCTTTTCTTAAACACAGTGCCTCGAGGTAACTTTCTGTTTATGACCTCTGAAAGGTGGGACATGTAGGAGGAGTGAGGGGAAGGTGGTATGGGGTATCGGTCGCAGCAAAGCAGAATTTTCTATTTCAGTTGTCGGGTCGATGCTCTTCTACAAATGACTGCACAGAAATGATAAGACTGGCGCTCTTATTAGGAAGTCACTAGTTTTCACCTGTGGTAACGCAAGTGTGGCACTTCCGTTTATTATTCTGCTCCTCTGATATGTTCAGAGATGTAAGAATAACACAAAGCCAACCAGGGCTTCTTTGCTTCCTTCCCTAAAGACACTTTTCCTTCTAATTGAAGCCAGCGTGGTTGGGATAAGGAACACAGCAAGCAAAAAGGTGAAAGGAAGACGTTCCAGAAAATAAGTTACCAAATATGAAACCTCTCTAAAAGGAAGAAGTCAGGGGCGCTGGTTAATTTGTTAGCGTCACAATGCCCACATCTACTTCCTGTATTAGGGGGTATGTGCAAGGCCTCAGTTTGATCCTCTCAAGCAGCTTGGCCCCGGGAACAGAGCACTACCAGTGTCACCTGAGAACCCAGCACCGCATCAAACATATCAAAGCAGTGTCTATCCCTTTAGCAGGCTGGAACCTTCCATGCTGGTTGCATGTGAATATGCTGCTCGTGAGTGGCCCCAGGGTCCCCTGGGAGTGTTTGGGGGTGGGTCCAGCTCTAAAGACTACATTAGCTTGTCCTCGCAAAGGAGCACGCAAAGGCAAGTGATTAGATATTGGTAAAAGTCAAGATGAGGAGTTCGTGCGTAGTGGAAGTGCGGTGTCTTCTCTGGTTGATCAGAACCAACTGCCGATTCAAAGTTCTCCAGCGACTTGTCTGGGAAACGCAAAATCCTTTCCAGGCCTCCCATCGTAATAGTGCAATTCTGAGGGTCTCAGTTTGCAGAAATAGATCTTCTCACTTGACAGCTTCTCCTCTCTGTTTCTGAGTACCCCAGTGCCTTCTGCTCCTCTGCCTAGCTCTCGTGATCTTCATCTCTGCTTCCCTCCCTCTCCCACCAACTTATTGTCTCTGGTAGAACCAACACCTGTTATCCTCCTTGTTATTCACCCTAGGATAGAGAATCGTGGCTTATATAGGCTCAGTCTTGTCATCCGGCCTTCCCTCTCCTCCTCCTCTCCATGTCTCCTGTGGGCAAATGTTAAGATCTGGAAACTTCAAAGGTCCAGGGAAGCCATCATCCCACAAAAGTACTGCTTCAAAAATCTAGTTTCAAAAATTGTCAATGTAATTTTAAAAAAGGCCAAGCTTGAGCAGCTCCAGTTCATCCACACATTCTCACCATGAGAGCAGGAAGGGAAGTGTGGTTGCGCTATTAAAGCTCGCCAGCACTGTCTAGGAAATGTAAGCACTTGTTTGTTAGGCTGGTCAATCCAGATTGCAATGACATAAATCTTATGAGTTTCAGCCTTCACAAGTTCAAGCTTTTCTAAAATACACCCCTGTTATGCACTGCCACATACCTATGCTGAAATAGTAAATTTCCTATAGAACAAATCATCACGTCCCAGTTTCTGAGGGTATCCTGCAGTTTTTTTTTTCTTTCCTGAGTGTTAGTTTGGAAGACAGAGTGCAGTGGTTACAAATAGTTTTATTAAAAATACTGATGCACACCGTACATTATTAAATGCTAATGCAAAGCACCAGGACGCTCCTGACACTGGGCAGAAAGTTAATAAAGACTCACACCCATGGCAGGCAGAATCCCGCAGGCTGCTAACACCCAGGTGCTAACTTGAGATGCCTGCCAAAGCTCAGTGTCAAAGGGAGGTCCCAGATTGGTCTCAGGATTCCTCGGGGCTTAAAGTTTTTGAAGCTTTGCTCTTTCCTTTCCGCATCTCCACTGTGCTGCCTGAGCTTGAAAAGGAGAAGTAAGAGACATTATTTAAATGGAATTAATACAATCCAACCTCCCGCCCACTGGCCATCCTTCACCAAACATTCTCACTGATCGTCGTAAGAATGTGCTGGCAATGCCCAAAGCAGAGGCACACAGACCTTTGATATGCTCTCATAACCTTTGACCTTTGTAATGCAGAGGCAGCAGAGTCCAGTTACAGCTGTTAATATCCATTCTGGCCTCAATCCAACACAAACATCAAATAATTAGGCCACCCCGGTTATTGTTTCTTGAGTGTTTCTTTATTTTTGTGTAGCTTACTAACATTCTTGGTGTGGGGCCCTGTCACTAAGCATGGTGTTATTGTACCTTGGCAGATTTAGCCAAAACTTGTCCCTTATCAGCTGTGTGACCTGACAAGTTAACTAATCTCCCTGTGTCTTGATTTTCTGCTGCAATTGGAGATACTATAGCGCAAAATAGGAAGCCTGTAACTTATGTAAGAATAACTGATCTTTTTCATTCTCAAAGGAGCATCACTATCACTATCACTATCTTCCCGAATCATCTATTTGCTAGAGCGGCACCAGTAATATTCCATATGTCCTGTCTCATGCTAGTAGAACCCAAAGGCATCCACTTGCTCCAGGAACATAGAGAGCTTCAAATCCATTATTAGGTGAATGACCTAATATAAATGTTACTGGTATTTGGCAATCAAATACTAAAGAGCAGCCTGCCGGGCTTGCCGTGTGGTGGCATACTGTTGTAGTCACCTCTAAATAAAGCATTTATGGATGAACCGCGGGGCCATAGCGGCCGCGTGAGCTGGGCTGTGATAGTCTGCTCTGCTGGGTGGAGCTGTGACGAGGGAAGTCCGATGTGGAAAATGGCGGGCCCCAGGAGTAGGGGAGAGTGGTCTGGCTTGTGTGAGGCTCTGCTGGGGTGTGAGGCCAGGGCTAGAACCCGCCATGCCTCCCTGGCACCTTACGAGCAGCTGGGCACAGGGAGAGCAAGTAGCAGCTCTGCCTCCATGTCTGAGAGTCTCTGCAGCATACCTGGGCTCATTGAAAAAAAACTGCTGCAGGGTGGCTGTCGATGATCCGGGCTGTGAGAGTCTGGTCTGGTGGGTGGAGAGTGACGGGAGGGAAGTCCGATGTGGAAATGGCGGGTCCCATGGAGTAGGGGGGAGGGTGGTCAGCTTTGTTGTGAGGCTCTGCTGGGGTGGCAGGCCAGGGCTAGAACCCACCATGCCTCCCAGGCTCCTTTACGAGCAGTTGGGCACAGGGAGAGAGTAGTAGCTCTGCCCCATGTCTGAGAGCCTCTGGTTCAAATACCTGGGCTGGATTGACAAAAACTGCTGCAGGGCGTTCGATGATCCGGTGTGAGTGTCTGGTCTGCTGGGTGGAGCCGTGATGAGAGAAGTCCGGATGTGGAAAAATGGCGGGCCCTATGGAGTAAAGGGTGGTCTTCTGGTTGTGAGGCTCTGTTGGGGTGGCAGGCCAGGGCTAGAAACCGCCTGCCTCCCGTTACCTCATGAGCAGCTGGGCAACAGGGAGAGCGGGGAGCAGCTCTGCCCCCACGTCTGAGATCTCTGGGTTCAACATACCAGCAGATGTATGTCTTGCCACCAAACGCTTGAAACACAGCAAACCTAAAACAGATCTGTAATGAGTCGTCAGAAGAGCAGCAGGTGACTAACTGGTATTGGTAATCCGCGCCCAGGGTCTTTGCCCAAGTAGCTCCTGCTTTGCTCCAATCCAAAGCCTGGCGCCGGAGGGTGCTTCTAGCCTCACAAACTGGGACCAGCGGGCCACGCCGCGAAAGTGAAACCCGTGGAATTATCAGTAATATGCTCAAAGGAGCGTTGATTGATAATCGTCTAATTTCGTAATGTGCTTGAGCCAGTTTTAATGAACGGCAATGCCTGCTGTGTTCTATGAGCAATCGGTTACTAAAGCAGTCGGTGGGGGTTGGAGTTCTTCCTGGAAGAAAGTTCCAGAATCTCATTAGAAACCTACAGTTGTACTCTGGGTGGAGGAAAACAACAAAACAAAGCAATGCCTTTTAATTCCCCCGGCAGAATTCAAGTGCGAGTTTAAGGAGAGATTGTGTTCCATTAATCATATTTTAAAATTAATGTCGCCACTTTCAAGGGGAATCGCTACACGCTTGAAGTGAAGAATGGTCAGACTGAGAAAGGACTCATCCCGGAGGGTTTTGAAAGGCGTGGGGCTTTTAATTAGGTAGATTGGGAATATAAGGTGGGACAAATTCCAGAATGCCCCAGCGGCCAACAGTACTCCAGCAGCTGAAGCGCAGTACTGAGAGACTGGGAATTTGTACTTCCTGTTACCTCTAGTGTAGTCGCTTTTCCTTCAAAAGTCATGCGTTTCCTCAGGTTCAGGCCTGGCTCAGATATGGACTTCATCAAAACAGACCTTCCCTGCCCACCTTGAAAAAGCTTTTATGCCCTCAATATCTTTCTACTCCATGGTCTTTGCGTTTTTTTTTCTAAAGATGATTCTTCCTAGGATGTCTTCTCGTCAGTTCACTTTAAAAGAATAACAGAATTTCCAGCCCCCAGAACAAGAACATAAGTAAACCCTAGATTCTGCACCGCCATTGAGGAATAACTGAGTGGTTACGCAGGGCTGCATGCCAGTGATTTAGGGTTCCTGTGAAAATCTAAGCACCTGAAGAAAACCTAGATTGTTGAGGTATTCCTGTTTCTCTGTTAAATACCTGGAGACAAGAATATTCTGTGTGTGTGAGAGAGAGAGTTTCAAAGCCAGCCAGA
The DNA here is from genome assembly GCA_021461705.1 of Cryptotis parvus. Taxonomy (NCBI): domain Eukaryota; kingdom Metazoa; phylum Chordata; class Mammalia; order Eulipotyphla; family Soricidae; genus Cryptotis; species Cryptotis parvus. Next base: position 585 of record JAJIBD010004574.1, on the reverse strand, counting down.
GCAGACAGACAGAGGAGTGGTGGGATGCTCACATGAGGAGGAGATGTAAACCGGGATATTTGGTGCTGGGAAAAGCACTAGTGGAGGGATGGTTGTCGTAGCACTGTAATGACTGAAACCCAATCACAAATGCTCTGTAGCTGTCTATCTCCACGGCAGCAACAAAATTAAAAGAAGAATATTCTTTTCTCTTCCAGGTCGCCTCAGCATTCAGGCAATACAAGCTTCCTGGGAATGTTTTAATCATAGATGGAACCCAGGTCTCACCTGATGCTCATCAAATCACCACCTCCAGATTACACCATCCAATCAGATCTAAATCCTTTATTCTAGTTGTGTCAGTGTGCATGTGTTTATTTATGTATTTTTTATAATTCTACGTGTGGTAAGTGTTGGTTATTTTATTGAATCACCGCGAGAAACACAGTTATAGTCTGTTTGTTCGCCCAGGCACAATGTTCCAGGGCCTTATGGTGATTCCGCTGGGGAAGCCCAGAGAGAAGGCTCAAGCAAATCAGTCACCATTTGCAATTTTTCACAGACTCAAGGAACATTAACCATCATATCTCATTCCCAGTAAGAAGT